>JBBDGP010003273.1:0-267970 GCA_037952835.1 Lithobates septentrionalis
AGTGTATGTGGAGGTGTGGGGGGGGGGGGCACATGCTTGCCTACTACCTAGGGGACTCCACACCATTTTTTTATTTTTTTGCATGATGTACCTCCTTAAACTCCATACTAGACCCTCATCAATGATCCCATGTTGATGAGGGCAAGAACCTCTTCCCCACAACCCTGGCCAAGTGTACGTGGAGCTCTGTGGATGCTTGGGAGCTGACTCGCATTGTAATCTGAAAGCCCCTTTTAAACAGATGAATGGGGTCTGGGACATGTCCAAAGTTGACTTCTCGCTGCTGACGGAGGTTCAGCCTGGCCAGCAGGCAAACGCCCCCTTTTAGATCGCCGGGTTGGCCAAACATCAAACAGCCGAAGTTCGGGCAGAATTCTACATCAGTCCAAACTTGAACTTCATCCCTAGTCACATGCTTGCCCCCTCCGTGGGGGACTCCACATCATTTTTTTTGCATGATGTACCTCTTTAAATCTCCTTAAACTTCATACTTCATACAGACCCTCATCAATGATCCCATGTTGATGAGGACAAGGGCCTCTTCCCCACAACTCTGGCCCAGTGTATGTGGAGGTCTGTGGGGGGCTTGGGGGCAGACTTACGTCGTAATATGAAAGCCCTTTTTAAACAGATGAATGGGGCCCGGGATATGTCCAGAGTTGACTTCTCGCTGCTGACGGAGGTTCAGCTTGGCCAGCAGGCAAACGCCCCCTTTTAGATCGCCGGGTTGGCCGAACTCCAAACAGCCAAAGTTCAGACAGAATTCTACATCAGTCCAAACTTGAACTTCATCCCTAGTCACATGCTTGCCCCCTCCCTGGGGGGAATCCACACCATTTTTTTTGCATGATGTACCTCTTTAAATCACCCTAAACTTCATACTTCATACAGACCCTCATCAATGATCCCATGTTGATGAGAACTAGGGTCTCTTCCCCACAACCCTGGCCCAGTGTATGTGGAGGTCTAAGGGGGGGGGGGGGCACATGCTTGCCTACTCCCTAGAGGACTCCACACCAATTTTTTATCCTTGCATGATGTACCTCCTTAAACTTCATACTAGACCCTCATCAATGATCCCATGTTGATGAGGACAAGAGCCTCTTCACCACAACCCTGGCCCAGTGTATGTGGAGGTCTAACGGGGGGCACATCCTTGCCTACTCCCTAGAGGACTCCACACCAATTCTTTTTTTTTTTTTTGCATGATGTACCCCCTTAAACGTCATACTAGACCCTCATCCAGGGCCGATCCTAGGGTCACCGGCGCCTGGGTGCAGAAATATTTCTGGCGCCCCCACATGGGCGTGGTCATCTTACCAACTCCTCCCCTTTACAAATGTTTCTATGGCAACGACTCAAACACAGAGATGCTCCCTTAAGAAGTCTTTGTTACCCTAGGATCCTCCCATGATCTTTTAACAATAAAAAGAAATACAGGAAGAGAGTACACTAATGAGACCTGGAGGGGAGTCTCTCTGATGCACACAAAGAGGGCTTCTGTTAGAGAGTCTGTTAGAAAGAGCCCCCAGACATAGTACAGGAGATGGTCAGAGACTGCAGACATAGTACAGGAGATGGTCAGAGACTGCAGACATAGTACAGGAGATGGTCAGAGACTGCAGACATAGTACAGGAGATGGTCAGAGACTGCAGACATTGTACAGGAGATGGTCAGAGACTGCAGACATAATACAGGAGATGGTCAGAGACTGCAGACATAGTACAGGAGATGGTCAGAGACTGCAGACATTTTACAGGAGATGGTCAGAGACTACATATATAGCACAGGAGATGGTCAGAGACTGCAGACATAGTACAGGAGATGATCAGAGATTGCAGACATAATACAGGAGATGGTCAGAGACTGCAGACATAATACAGGAGATGGTCAGAGACTGCAGACATAATACAGGAGATGGTCAGAGACTGCAGACATAGTACAGGAGATGGTCAGAGACTGCAGACATAGTACAGGAGATGGTCAGAGACTGCAGACATAGTACAGGAGATGGTCAGAGACTGCAGACATAATACAGGAGATGGTCAGAGACTGCAGACATAATACAGGAGATGGTCAGAGACTGCAGACATAGTACAGGAGATGGTCAGAGACTGCAGAAATACTACAGGAGATGGTCAGAGACTGCAGACATAATACAGGAGATGATCAGAGACTGCAGACATGTTACAAGAGATGGTCAGAGACTGCAGTTCCTATGGACATTAGTACATAATGGCCGATTGGCCCTCTCACCTGACCCAGCGATACAGCAACGGTTCCTCTGATCAGGAGTCAGCTCACTCTGAATTGCCCATGGTGACTCCGCTGGGTAGCACCCAGATCTGTATTCCTGCAATGACTCCATTCCTTTCTCTGCCAGGGATGGCGCTAGTGTGGCGTTCCCTCTGGTGGCGCAGGGCAGCGGGGTTCTCTCTCTGATGGTGTTCCCTCAGCACTGTCCTCTCCCTCTGGAGTCCTGGGTGTACTTCCCTGAAAGCTTTCCCGGCTCCTGGCTCTCTCTCTCTTTCCCATTCAGCTGAGCATGCTGTATGAGTTCAGTTTCCGTGTTACAGTGGGCCTGCCAGTCCTCGGGACTACATGTCCCACAATCCTCTTCTCTGCTCCTTTTTCTATTCTGTTTCCTCCCTGGTTGATATGAAGGCGGGGGAAGAAACATAGTGGGCAGCTGTGCTGGCCAGCACCACTCACTAGTACAGCAGCACGCAGGAGGAGAGGGAGGGGGGAAAGGAGAGGGAGGGGGGAAAGGAGAGCCCGCAGCTGCATTGGCTTCACTAGGGTTGGGGTCACCCCCCTTCCACCAACTATAGTTGCCCCTCAGTACAGACCCCCCTCCACTACATATAGACCCCCCTCCGGCAGTGCAGAACCCGCACTAAGAATAAACCCCTCCCTCAGTACAGACCTTACTCAGTACAGATCCTCCCCAGGTAACCCCCCTCCATTAGTACAGACCCCCCCAGGACAGATCTCCCTCTCCATTAGTACAGACCCCCACAGGACAAACCACCCCTCCATTAGTACAGACCCCCCAGGACAGATCTCCCTCTCCATTAGTACAGACCCCCACAGGACAAACCACCCCTCCATTAGTACAGACCCCCCAGGACAGATCTCCCTCTCCATTAGTACAGACCCCCACAGGACAAACCACCCCTCCATTAGTACAGACCTCCCAGGACAGACCCCCCATTAGTACAGACCCCCACAGGACAAACCACCCCTCCATTAGTACAGACCCCCCCATTAGTACAGACCCCCACAGGACAAACCACCCCTCCATTAGTACAGACCCCCCAGGACAGACCCCCCCATTAGTACAGACCCCCCCTCCATTAGTACAGACCCCCCAGGACAGACCCCCTCTCCATTAGTACAGACCCCCAATCCATTAGTACAGACCCCCCCTCCATTAGTACAGACCCCCCAGGACAGACCCCCTCTCCATTAGTACAGATCCCCCTCCATTAGTACAGACCCCCCGTCCGTTAGTACAGACCCCCCCCCTCCATTAGTACAGACCCCCCCCATTAGTACAGACCCCCCCTCCATTAGTACAGACCCCCCAGGACAGACCCCCCGTCCGTTAGTACAGACCACCCTCAGGACAAACCTCCCCCCTCCATTAGTACAGACCTCCCGACAAACCACCCCCCCATTAGTACAGACCCCCCCTCAGGACAAACTACCCCCTTCCATTAGTACAAACCCCCCACACAAACCACCCCCCTCCATTAGTACAGACCCCCCATAAAACCACCTCCCCCATTAGTACAGACCCCCCCTCAGGACAAACCTCCCCGCTCCATTAGTACAGACCCCCCCCACAAACCCCCTCTCCTCTATTAGTACAGACTCCCCCCCACAAACCCCCCCTCCTCTATTAGTACAGACCCCCCCCCCACAAACCCCCCCTCCTCTATTAGTACAGACTCCCCCCCCCACAAACCCCCCTCCTCTATTAGTACAGACTCCCCGCCCCACAAACTCCCCCTCCTCTATTAATACAGACTCCCCCCACAAACCCCCCTCCTCTATTAGTACAGACTCCCCCCACAAACCCCCCTCCTCTATTAATACAGACTCCCCCCACAAACCCCCCCTCCTCTATTAATACAGACTCCCCCCACAACCCCCCCCCCCCCTCCTCTATTAGTATAGACTCCCCCCCACAAACCCCCCTCCTCTATTAATACAGACTCCCCCCACAAACCCCCCCTCCTCTATTAATACAGACTCCTCCCCACAAACCCCCCCTCCTCTATTAGTACAGACTCCCCCCCACAAACCCCCCTCCTCTATTAGTACAGACTCCCCCCCACAAACCCCCCTCCTCTATTAATACAGACTCCCCCCACAAACCCCCCCTCCTCTATTAATACAGACTCCCCCCCACAAACCCCCCTCCTCTATTAGTACAGACTCCCCCCCACAAACCCCGCTCCTCTATTAATACAGACTCCCCCCACAACCCCCCCTCCTCTATTAATACAGACTCCCCCCCACAAACCCCCCTCCTCTATTAGTACAGACTCCCCCCCCACAAACCCCCCTCCTCTATTAATACAGACTCCCCCCACAAACCCCCCCTCCTCTATTAATACAGACTCCCCCCCACAAACCCCCCTCCTCTATTAGTACAGACTCCCCCCCACAAACCCCCCTCCTCTATTAGTACAGACTCCCCCCCACACAAACCCCCCCTCCTCTATTAGTACAGACTCCCCGACTCCCCCCACAGACCCTCCCCCCCCACCAGGACAAACCCCACCCGGGCGTGCAGCCGCGCCACCCGGGTGGAGAAGATCGTGACGGAGAGGAGAAAAATAAATGACAGGCACTGTACGCCGCGCGGCACGGACCGCCCCGCCCCCCAACGACGTCACTGCGCGGGTCTCTCTCCGAACAGAGAGAGCCGCTCCGATGTCCTCTGACAGTAGGATGGAGCGGGCGGGGACGGAAACACAGCGCCGGCGGAGAGAGCGGCCTGTGGACACCAAGAAGAGGAAGAGGAGGGAGAGGAGCACTCTGGCGCTTGAGCGCCCCCACCTCTGTGGCGCCTGGGTGAACTGCACCCCGTGCACCCGCCTAGGATCGGCCCTGCCCTCATCAATGATCCTATGTTGATGAGGACAAGAGCCTCTTCCCCACAACCCTGGCCCAGTGTATGTGGAGGTCTGTGGGGGCTTGGGGGCCGACTCACATCGTAATCTGAAAGCTCCTTTTAAACAGATGAATGGGGTCTGGGATATGTCCAGAATTGACTTCTCGCTGCTGACGGAGGTTCAGCTTGGCCAGCAGGCAAACGCCCCCTTTTACAACGCTGGGTTGGCGATCATACTTCATACAGACCCTCATCAATGATCCCATGTTGATGAGGACAAGGGCCTCTTCCCCACAACTCTGGCCCAGTGTATGTGGAGGTCTGTGGGGGGGCTTGGAGGGCCGACTCGAATCGGAAGCTGAAAGCCCCTGAATAGGGCCCAGGATATTTCCAAAGTTGACTTCTCGCTTGTGACGGAGGTTCAGCTTGGCCAGCAGGCAAAAACCCCATTTAGATGGCTGGTTTGCCGAACTCCAAACAAAATTCTACATCAGTCCAAACCTGAACTTCATCCCTGGTCTAGTAGACCATTCACAGTGCAATACTAAAGGAGACCTGTGCTTCTGATCAGATCAACTTGATACAATTGATTTTTTTTTTATGGAAATGGATTGAAACGAGGTTACAGGTGTATGGAACATCGACTTAATTTTGTTTGTCGTGCGATTGGATTTTAGCTCAATTTATGTGGTGGTCACCACAACACAACTGAAGCTAAAAAAAAAAAAGGCTTATTATTACACCACAAGCACATCACATGAATCAGTATATCGGGTTGGTAATTAATGTCCGGGTACCACACTCCCTATATTATTTAAAAAATAGATAAAAAATAAGAGGGCATTTTAAAGTATAATTAAAAGGCAAAACATTTTTTTTTTTAGTTTTGGATGGAGTGGAGAGGGATTAGACCCCCCTGTCAGTTTTTATTGCTGTCTGTGCCCCCGTTAGGAGAGATTCATGCTCTCTATTTGTCCTGTTTACCATTATTACTGAAAGTGAAAGTTAAAGAAAAGGAGGACACTAGTTCTGGTGACCTGGGGGAGGGGGGGGGGGCAGGGGACTCTCTTAATTTGCAGGGATTTCATCTTACTTCCTGTTTTAGCTATGGGACAGGAAGTGAAGGTAAATCTCCCTAGTTGGACACGGATGGAAAAAAAATAAATACAAATCTTACAGGAATTTTAACCCTTCTTTACTCTATCCATAATGAAAAGAAAATGCCTTTAGTACTTTAGTTTTTTTTTTTTTTTATTGTCATGAAGTCTCAAAATCACATAAGAATATACATAAATAAATGAAAAGAAAGGGAAAAGGAAGAGAAAAAAAATATGAGGACATGTACATAAGGCCCCAACATATACAAGTATAATAAAATATATAGCTATAATAAAAAAATATTTGGGGTTATTTTACAAAGTGATTGTTTACAAAAAAAGAGAAAAAATAGAGAAAAAATAAAAATAGCCCTCCCTTACTCTGTCCAAAATAAAAAAAAAAAAGCTTTGTCTTTAGGGTATTAACATATAATGGTAAGTATAATAAAACTTTTTTTTTTTTTTGCCTTGAAATCTTAAAATTACATAAGAAAAGAAAAAGAAAAAAAAATATTAAAAATAGGAGGACATTTACATAAGGCACCAACATATAAAGGTAAGTATAATAAAATATATAGCTATAATAAAAAAAATGTATTGTTGCCATAAAACCTGACAGATGCATAAGAGCATAAATACATTTTTTTAAAAAGGTAAAGAAAATAAAAAAATAATAAAAAAGGACATTTGCATAGGACACCAACACATAGAAACTAAGTATAATAAAATGTATAGCTGTAATAAAAAAAAAATGTTGCCACAAAACCTGGCAATCACATAAGAGCATAAATAAATACAAAAATAGGAAAAGAAAAGAAAAGAAAAAAATAATAAAAAAAGGACATTTACATAAGGCATCAACATATAGAGGTAAGTATAATAAAATATAGGTATAATAAAAAAAGATTTTTGTTGCCATGAAACCTGCCAATCACATAAGAAAATAAATACATAAAAAAGCAATGCTAAAGAAAAGACAAAATAATAAAAATAAGAGGACATTTACATAAGACACCAACAGATAGAAGTAAGTATTTTAATATATATAGCTGTAATAAAAAAAGATGTATAAGAGCATAAATAAATTTAAAAAAAAAGGAAAAGTAAAGAAAAGAAAAAAAATATTAAAGGACATTTACATAAGGCATCAATGTATAGAGGTAAGTATATTAAAATATATAGCTATAATAAAAAACATTTTTGGTTGTTTTACAAGGTGATCGTTTACAATCTATTAAATGAAATAAAAAGAAAGAGAAAAAATAAAAATAGCCTCCCTTACTCTATCCAAAATTTTAGAAAAAGCTTTGTATTTAGTTCTACTTTAGGGTACTAACATATAGAGGTAATAAAATATAAATATATATATATATTATTTAATTGCCTTGAAATCTTAAAATTACATAAGAAAGGGAAAAATTATAACAAAAGGACATTTACATAAGGCATTAACATATAGAGGCAAGTCTAAAAATATATAGTTATAATAAAAAAAGAATTTTGTTGGCATGAAACCTGCCAATCACATAAGAAAATAAATACATAAAAAAGTAAACCTAAGAAAAAAAATATAAAAAAAAAAGGGGGACATTTACATAAGGCACCAACACATAGAAGTAAGTATAATAAAATATATAGCTATAATAAAAAAAAGATTTTCTGTTGCCATGAAACCTGACAATCGCATAAGAGGAAAAGTAAAGAAAATAAAATATAAAATAAATAACAAAAAGGATATTTGCATAAGGCATCAACATATAGAGGTAAGTATAAAAAAAAATATAGGTATAATAAAAAAAGTATTTTTGTTGCCATGAAACCTGACAATCACATAAGAGCATAAATAAATAAAAAAGGAAAACTAAAGAAAAGAATAAATAATAAAAATAAGAGGACATTTACATAAGGCACCAACACATAGAAGTAAGTATAATAAAATATATAGCTATAATAAAAAAAAGATGTACTGTTGCCATAAAACCTGACAATCACATAAGAGCATAAATAAATTTAAAAAAGGAAAAGAAAAGAAAAGAAAAAAATATTTAAAAAAGGCATCAACATATAGAGGTAAGTATATAAAAAAAAATATATATATATATATATATATATATTTTTTTTTATATACTTACCTCTATATGTTGATGCCTTTTTTAAATATTTTTTTCTTTTCTTTTCTTTTCCTTTTTTAAATTTATTTATGCTTATTATTATTATTTTTTTTTACATTTATTTATGCTTATTATATAGGTATAATAAGAAAGTGTTTTTTTGCCATTAAACCTGACGATTACATAAGAAAACAAATACAAAAAGGAAAACTAAAGAAAAGAAAAAAATAAGAAGGCATTTACATAAGGCACCAACACATAGAAGTAAGTATAATAACATATATTCAAGAGAGTTTAACAAGACACGTGGCCACTCATTAAAATTAGAAGAAAAAAGGTTTAACCTTAAACTACGTAGAGGGTTCTTTACTGTAAGAGCGGCAAGGATGTGGAATTCCCTTCCACAGGCAGTGGTCTCAGCGGGGAGCATCGATAGTTCAAGAAACTATTGGATAAGCACCTAAATGACCACAACATACAGGGATATATAATGTAATACTGACACATAATCACACACATAGGTTGGACTTGATGGACTTGTGTCTTTCAACCTCACCTACTATGTAACTATGTATATATAGCTATAATAAAAAAAGAATTGCGGTTGCCATGACACCTGACAATCACATAGGAACATAAAAAAAAAAGAAAAGAAAAAATGAAAATAAAAATGGAACATTTACATAAGGCACCCACATATCAAGGTAGGTATAGTAAAATATACAGTATAGGTATAATTTAAAAAAATATATTTTTTGCACATAAGAGCATAAAAAAAAATATAGAAAAGAAAAGAAAATAACATAAAAATAGGAGTACAGTTAAGGTATCAGCATATATAGGTGGGTATAATAAAATATTTAAAAAAATAAAAATATTTTTGTATTGTCATGAAATTTGAAAATCACATAGCAATGTATAAAAGAGATGAATTTTGTTGTATTGGTTATATAACCTCAGACTGCCTCTGTTCACCTAACTAACTATGGTACTCACACAAAGTTCTATTTCCCACATACATCATTATATGATGATACAATCTATTTCTCGCACTCAGTGTTGATCGGGGGGTGAGGATAATCAATGGTTTTCTATATATAATGGTATATGTGGGAAATGTGAGTGGGATAAGTTATCTGAACAGCAGGGGAGTACGAGGTGATAGACGGAGGGTGAAAATTGCTACTTTGCTATGACCGATGTACTCCGAAAAATGAATCTCTCTTATATATTCTTATGCGATTTTTTAAGATTTAACTGCGATAATAAAATCCTTTTTTTTTCTTTTTTTTATTATGCTTCCCTTTATTTGTCAGTCCTTATAAATGTCCTATTCCCAACCTTTTCGCTGCCATACCCATTTCTTTTTCATTTTTTGCCCACGTTTCAAAAATCATTTTATTCCTGAAGATTAGTTAGAACCCCCCAAACATTATGTCATTTCTGAAAGCAGAGACCCCCGCAGAATAAAATAGTGGTAGTTTTGGTTTTATATGACACAGTATATTTGATCAATGGCTTATGAAATGAAAAATTTCCGTAAAAAAAAAAAATATACAAAATTTAAGTTTAATCCCTTTCACGCCGATGTAACACACATATATATGCCACCTCGCTGGGCTGGACTTTTTGCCATGAGGCCGCATATACAGTATCTTACAAAAGTGAGTACACCCCTCACATTTTTGTAAATCTTTTCTTCTATCTTTTCATGTGACAACACTGAAGAAATGACACTTGTCTACAATGTAAAGTAGTGAGTGTACAGCTTGTATAACAGTGTAAATTTGCTGTCCCCTCAAAATAACTCAACACACAGCCATTAATGTCTAAACCGCTGGCAACAAAAGTGAGTACACCCCTAAGAGAAAATGTAGAAATTGGGCCCAATTAGCCATTTTTTGTGTGGCCACCATTATTTTCCAGCACTGCCTTAACCCTCTTGGGCATGGAGGTCACCAGAGCTTCACAGGTTGTCACTGGAGTCCTCTTCCCCTCCCCCATGACGACATCACAGAGCTGGTGAATGTTAGAGACCTTGCGCTCCTCCACCTTCCGTTTGAGGATGTCCCACAGATGATCAATAGGGTTTAGGTCTGGAGACATGCTTGGCCCGTCCATCACCTTTACCCTCAGCTTCTTTAGCAAGGCAGTGGTCATCTTGGAGGTGTGTTTGGGGTCGTTATCATGTTGGAATACTGCCATGCAGCCCAGTCTCTGAAGGGAGGGGATCATGCTCTGCTTCAGTATGTCACAGTAAATATTGGCATTCATGTTTCCCTCATTGAACTGTATCTCCCCAGTGCCGGCAGCACTCATGCAGCCCCAGACCATGACACTCCCACCACCATGCTTGACTGTAGACAAGACACACTTGTCTTTGTCCTCCTCACCTGGTTGCCCCCACACACGCTTGTCACCATCTGAACCAAATACGTTTATCTTGGTCTCATCAGACCACAGGACATGGTTCCAGTAATCCATGTCCTTAGTCTGCTTGTCTTCAGCAAACTGTTTGTGGTCTTTCTTGTCCATCATCTTTAGAAGAGGCTTCCTTCTGGGATGACAGCCATGCAGACCAATTTGATGCAGTGTGCGGTGTATGGTCTGAGCACTGACAGGCTGACCCCCCACCCCTTCAACCTCTGCAGCAATGCTGGCAGCACTCATACGTCTATTTCCCAAAGACAACCTCTGGATATGACGCTGAGCACGTGACCTCAACTTCTTTGGTGGACCATGGCGAGGCCTGTTCTGAGTGGAACCTGTCCTGTTATACCGCTGTATGGTCTTGGCCACCGTGCTGCAGCTCAGTTTCAGGGTCTTGGCAATCTTCTTATAGCCTAGGCCATCTTTTAGTAGAGCAAACATTTATTTTTTCAGATCCTCAGAGAGTTCTTTGCCATGAGGTGCCATGTTGAACTTCCAGTGACCAGTATGAGAGAGTGAGAGCGATAACACCAAATTTAACACACCTGCTCCCCATTCACACCTAAGACCTTGTAACACTAACGAGTCACATGACATCGGGGAGGGAAAATGGCTAATTGGGCCCAATTTGGACATTTTCACTTAGGGGGTGTACTCACTTTTGTTGCCAGCGGTTTAGACATTAATGGCTGTGTGTTGAGTTATTTTGAGGGGACAGCAAATTTACACTGTTATACAAGCTGTACACTCACTACTTTACATTGTAGCAAAGTGTCATTTCTTCAGTGTTGTCACATGAAAAGATAGAAGAAAATATTTGCAAATATGTGAGGGGTGTACTGACTTTTGTGAGATACTGTATATGTGTATTTGTCTTTGACCGGCGTCTCACCGAGAGCCCTGGGGCCCCCGTACTAATGATCGGGACCCGTGTCACCTGATCACTGTGGTAGCTTCTGATTGGTTACTACATTGATCAGTCACTGTGAAGCCCGCCCCTGTGTATCTCTCTCTATGAATGGAGGAAAAAAAAAGACACATGGTACCTTTATCTCTCCTTGCAGAGAGAAAAAAAAGTGAGTGTAAAAACAAATAAATAATATAAAAAAACATTTAAAAAAATAAATAAATACCTAGATCAAGGTTTGATCTAGGTTAGTTCCAGGGTTAGTGTTTGTGTGAAAGAACAAGCTCAAGGGTCAGCATCAGTAAATTTTGGGCAGGTTTAAAAAAAAATTAATTAGAAGTGTTAGTGTCAGTGTGTTTTTATGTAGGACAAGATAAAAAAAACAAAAAAAAAAACAAAATGCACACTATTGTTTCTGGACTGTACTGTGGGTACAAACAAACATACACATATGTGGTATCGCTGTGATCGTCAGGAGCAGGGGAATTTTCTTGGGGTTGTTCTTTGGTGGTAGGTTATGGAAGTAACAATAAATATACAGCTACATTTAAAAAAAGTGCCTCTTCCCCCACAACCCTGGGCGGTGGTTGTGGGGGGTCTGCAGCAGGGGACTTATCAGAATCTGGAACCCCCTTTAACAAGATTCCCCCCCCCCCAGGTGAATGAGTATGAAGTATATTGTACCCTTACTTATTCACCAAAAAGAAATATAAACACACACACACACACAGTTTTTTACAATTCCTTTTTAAAAAATAAAAAATGTCTCCCCGATGAAGATCCGTCCTCAATCATGATGCCCAAAAAAGAAAAAAAAAAACAAAACCCTGCGCCTGTGACCAAGGCTAATCGCCGACTGCCATCTCCGCCATCTGACACTTTTTTTGGTGAATGAGGGGGGGATCTGAGGGCCCCCTTGTTAAAGGGGGTTTCCATAAACCAATAAGCACCCTGCCCGCAGACCCCCAGAACCCTGGGCGGTGGTTGTGGGGAAGAGGCCCTTGTCCCCATCAACATGGGACAAGGTGCTTTGAGGTGGGGTGGGGGTGGGGGGCAGTTATATTGGCCCTAATTCCTCAGTAGTTGTCAGCATACAAGAGAAAAATAGTAACCAGTTCAATACAACAGAAAAGTTGGGAAGAAAATCAATTGATCGATCAATCTATATTCTATCTATCTCTATTGATAGTGTTAATGTAGGATCTGTGAATACCTTGAAGTATGGGTCATGGTCATCTAGCTATATAGCGTCAGTTGGGGTATTCAGAACAAGGTGGTGGTGTGGGGTGGGGGGGGTTCTCAAGGTCAAAGTTTGCCAAAATGAACGACAAAACATGGGCTTTTTACATGCTAAAATGTAGGTAGACTAAGAAAAAGGTTTTCATTTCTTTGGGAAAGGCAGACATGGGATGGAGAACGTAGACAGAATCCAGGTCTAGCTCCATGAAGAACATTGCTGACAGAAGACTATTAAAACTGCCTAAAATGAACAATTTTCAACAGACGTTCTCATTAAAGAGAATCGCGGAATTCAGAAAATCCCATAACAATTCACATTATTAAAAAAAGAATCCAAAATAACCATAATTTGGAGACAGGAAGGGATGTGAAAAGTTATAAGTCATCCGCCGTTCTTATGAAAAATGTAAACATCACATGGACCGGAGATGACAATTATTTCGCCAGAGGGGTGGGATCCAGTAAAAGGTTTATCGTTATTCTGGGATTACAAAGAATTTGTTGTTATAAGAATGGAATGAATTCATTGCTAAGAAGGGAGCTGCGGTGATATTTTATGGCGGATTGGAACCGCACGGCGTCGGCTGTAAGGAAAAATACTCCAAATTTATTGGTTGCTTGTAAGACACGGCAAGAATTTCTTCCACATTATTTATAACTTCATCAGCAATTAGGAAAACTCATGGGAAGCAGAGCAATAATATTTTATGGGTGATGGAAAGGTCTCCAACGTCAGTGTTTTATACTAATTGGGAATGAAAAAATGTGAAATTGTATGAATGTTACCAGAGCCCAGAGCTTTTCACCATAACAGACGTCTCCTCAATCACTCTCCATTGTTGGCTTTCTGTTGTTTATGCATCACATCTACAGACCCTTCCCACTCCGAAACCTTCTCCTTGGTTGCAATGAGTCGGTATTAATATTTAGAAGTCTAAGATCTATTGAATTTTCTTCTCCCGAAAAACTCTGCCCTGCTTGAGGTCTCCGCTGCTTCCTCTGTCTAACGCACCTTTCCTTAAATACTCTGCTCTGCTGGAGAATTTATTCCCACTGACCCCCAATGTAAGGAGCATTCTTCTCACTGATCACCAATGTAAGGAACATTCTTCTCACTGATCACCAATGTAAGGAACATTCTTCTCACTGATCACCAATGTAAGGAACATTCTTCTCACTGATCACCAATGTAAGGAACATTCTTCTCACTGATCACCAATGTAAGGAACATTCTTCCCACTGATCACCAATGTAAGGAACATTCTTCTCACTGATCACCAATGTAAGGAGCATTCTTCTCACTGATCACCAATGTAAGGAACATTCTTCTCACTGATCACCAATGTAAGGAACATTCTTCTCACTGATCACCAATGTAAGGAACATTCTTCTCACTGATCACCAATGTAAGGAACATTCTTCCCACTGATCACCAATGTAAGGAACATTCTTCTCACTGATCACCAATGTAAGGAGCATTCTTCCCACTGATCACCAATGTAAGGAACATTCTTCTCACTGATCACCAATGTAAGGAACATTCTTCTCACTGATCACCAATGTAAGGAACATTCTTCTCACTGATCACCAATGTAAGGAGCATTCTTCTCACTGATCACCAATGTAAGGAGCATTCTTCTCACTGATCACCAATGTAAGGAACATTCTTCTCACTGATCACCAATGTAAGGAACATTCTTCTCACTGATCACCAATGTAAGGAACATTCTTCTCACTGATCACCACAATGTAAGGAACATTCTTCTCACTGATCACCAATGTAAGGAGCATTCTTCTCACTGATCACCAATGTAAGGAGCATTCTTCCCACTGATCACCAATGTAAGGAACATTCTTCTCACTGATCACCAATGTAAGGAACATTCTTCTCACTGATCACCAATGTAAGGAACATTCTTCCCACTGATCACCAATGTAAGGAACATTCTTCTCACTGATCACCAATGTAAGGAACATTCTTCTCACTGACCACCAATGTAAGAAACATTCTTCTCACTGACTACCAATGTAAGGAGCATTATTCCCACTGATCACCAATGTAAGGAACATTCTTCTCACTGATCACCAATGTAAGGAACATTCTTCTCACTGATCACCAATGTAAGGAACATTCTTCTCACTGATCACCAATGTAAGGAACATTCTTCTCACTGATCACCAATGTAAGGAACATTCTTCTCACTGATCACCAATGTAAGGAACATTCTTCTCACTGACCACCAATGTAAGAAACATTCTTCTCACTGACTACCAATGTAAGGAGCATTATTCCCACTGATCACCAATGTAAGGAACATTCTTCTCACTGACCACCAATGTAAGGAACATTCTTCTCACTGACCACCAATGTAAGGAACATTCTTCTCACTGACTACCAATGTAAGGAGCATTATTCCCACTGATCACCAATGTAAGGAACATTCTTCTCACTGATCACCAATGTAAGGGACATTCTTCTCACTGATCACCAATGTAAGGAACATTCTTCTCACTGATCACCAATGTAAGGAACATTCTTCTCACTGATCACCAATGTAAGGAACATTCTTCCCACTGATCACCAATGTAAGGAACATTCTTCTCACTGATCACCAATGTAAGGGACATTCTTCTCACTGATCACCAATGTAAGGGACATTCTTCTCACTGATCACCAATGTAAGGGACATTCTTCTCACTGATCACCAATGTAAGGGACATTCTTCTCACTGATCACCAATGTAAGGAACATTCTTCTCACTGATCACCAATGTAAGGAACATTCTTCCCACTGATCACCAATGTAAGGAACATTCTTCTCACTGATCACCAATGTAAGGAGCATTCTTCCCACTGATCACCAATGTAAGGAACATTCTTCTCACTGATCACCAATGTAAGGAACATTCTTCTCACTGATCACCAATGTAAGGAACATTCTTCTCACTGATCACCAATGTAAGGAGCATTCTTCTCACTGATCACCAATGTAAGGAGCATTCTTCTCACTGATCACCAATGTAAGGAACATTCTTCTCACTGATCACCAATGTAAGGAACATTCTTCTCACTGATCACCAATGTAAGGAACATTCTTCTCACTGATCACCACAATGTAAGGAACATTCTTCTCACTGATCACCAATGTAAGGAGCATTCTTCTCACTGATCACCAATGTAAGGAGCATTCTTCCCACTGATCACCAATGTAAGGAACATTCTTCTCACTGATCACCAATGTAAGGAACATTCTTCTCACTGATCACCAATGTAAGGAACATTCTTCCCACTGATCACCAATGTAAGGAACATTCTTCTCACTGATCACCAATGTAAGGAACATTCTTCTCACTGACCACCAATGTAAGAAACATTCTTCTCACTGACTACCAATGTAAGGAGCATTATTCCCACTGATCACCAATGTAAGGAACATTCTTCTCACTGATCACCAATGTAAGGAACATTCTTCTCACTGATCACCAATGTAAGGAACATTCTTCTCACTGATCACCAATGTAAGGAACATTCTTCTCACTGATCACCAATGTAAGGAACATTCTTCTCACTGATCACCAATGTAAGGAACATTCTTCTCACTGACCACCAATGTAAGAAACATTCTTCTCACTGACTACCAATGTAAGGAGCATTATTCCCACTGATCACCAATGTAAGGAACATTCTTCTCACTGACCACCAATGTAAGGAACATTCTTCTCACTGACCACCAATGTAAGGAACATTCTTCTCACTGACTACCAATGTAAGGAGCATTATTCCCACTGATCACCAATGTAAGGAACATTCTTCTCACTGATCACCAATGTAAGGGACATTCTTCTCACTGATCACCAATGTAAGGAACATTCTTCTCACTGATCACCAATGTAAGGAACATTCTTCTCACTGATCACCAATGTAAGGAACATTCTTCCCACTGATCACCAATGTAAGGAACATTCTTCTCACTGATCACCAATGTAAGGGACATTCTTCTCACTGATCACCAATGTAAGGGACATTCTTCTCACTGATCACCAATGTAAGGGACATTCTTCTCACTGATCACCAATGTAAGGGACATTCTTCTCACTGATCACCAATGTAAGGATCATTCTTCCCACTGATCACCAATGTAAGGAACATTCTTCCCACTGATCACCAATGTAAGGAGCATTCTTCTCACTGATCACCAATGTAAGGAGCATTCTTCCCACTGATCACCAGCATAAGAGGCACTTTTACCACTCACCGCCAATTAAGGGAGCATTACACTAATCACCAGTGTAAGGGGATAGTGTACCACCAATATGAGGGAATACTCCAGTCTTCACCGTCTTCAATACTTTATAGTCACTATTATAATGTGTTACTTTTGATTATTATTATTGAAAATAAAGGTGTCATGTAGAGTAGCCCTGGGTGTCAGATATACCAAGTACACCAAATTCCTTGTTGTTTTTGTATTATTATTCTTATATTTGGAAGGGAGGGATGGAGGAAGGAAGAAAGGAAGGAGTCATGGTAGGAAGAGAAAAAAAGAAAGATCCCAGATGCACAACATTCATATTTTATCACCATTATTATTCCTTAGTTAGGAAATACTTTAAATACATTGTGTCAAATAGAGGAAAGAAAATAAGAAAGGAAGGTGGCAGTAGGCAGGATGAAAAAAAGGAAGGAAGGAGACATGGAAGAAATGAAGAGGAAGGCAGGATGAAGGTGGAAGAAAGGAAAGAATTGAAGGAGGTTAGGATGGAAGGAATGAAGGATGAAAGGAAGGTAGACATGTGCGGTTCCTTTCATTCCAAATTGAAATTCGGACGAGTAACAATAGTACCGAATTTAAATGAATCCGTAATAATGAAAAAAAATTCTGACGAAATTTGAATAGTTATCGAATACTTTTCGAATTTGAAAAGCTTTCAAATTCAATTAGATTTTAAATTCAAAGTTCTGGAATTCGAATCATTTTTGAATTTCCAAAGAGAATAAAAGAGAATAGAAAATAAAGGAATAGAATAGAAAAAAAAAATAACAGAAAAGAATAGAATATATATTCTAATAGAATATATTTCTATCCTATTCCATTGTATTCTGTTCTTTTATGTTCTGTCCTATTTTGTTCCGTTTTACTCTATTATATTCTATTCTTTTATTTTCTGTTCTATTTTTTTTTCTATTCTATTCCTTTATTTTCTATTCTATTCTATTCTCTTTGGAAATTCGAAAACTATTCGAATTCGAAAACTTTTCTAATTCAAAAACTATTTGAATTGATTAGAATACGAATAAATGAAACTAATTCCAAAAACTAAAAACTGATTAAATGAGTTAAACTAAACAAAGTCATGGCTGAAGCACGAAATACTGACTTATCTTCTTCTTATTATTATTATAAGAAAGGAAGGAAGGAGCACAACATTCATATTTTATTTGTATTACCGTATATACTCGAGTATAAGTCGATCCGAGTAGAAGTCGAGGCCCTAATTTACCACAAAAACCACTGGGTTTGCACACCAAATTTGGGGTTCCTAGCACTAAGTGGCCCTGAGATACGGGGCCACAAAGTCGGTTCGGAAAATGAAATTTTTTGCTGCAGAAAAGTGCTTGACTCGAGTATAAGTCGAGGGGGGCACTTTCAGCACAAAAAAATGTGCTAAAAAACTCAACTTATACTCGAGTATATATTCATTAGGAAATACTTTAAACACATTGTGTCAAATAGAGCGGGAAGGAAAAGCCTTGTGCACTTTTTTTTTAGCACGCTCGGCCCCCTGTGGAATGACATTTTTCTGCCTGTGCACATCTTTTACGAATATAAACTTCCTTATTAATCGACGGGAGAGTCCTCCGATCTCCGCCAGGCGAGCAATGATTAATTAAGACCCGGCGCCCTCATTGCTTATTGAACAAAGACATCAGAAGTTAAACTTGCTCAGCACTCAACGAGGTTGTAAAACATGATTTCCGGATCTTCTAAACATTTCACAGCAAGTCTGATGAACAGGAACAAGCGCCCCAGCGCCAGGTCGGTCGGTAGCGCTTAATAAAGTCAAACAATATTGGTCTAAATTAATGTTTTCTCTGAAGGTTTTCTGACCTTCCAAATGACATTTTCTGCAGCTCGTGTTTCAAGCAATTCGAAGGTATCTTCCGGCGTTATGTCAGAACGTTTCACGGATATAGAAGTGGTGGGCAGGGAGCGGTCTACGGCTCTCTCAGAACCTGCAGACAGAATAAATTGCTTTTCATAGAAAGCGATTTTGGCCTAGAGAAGAAGGCAGAGGTGGCAAAGTAAAAAAATAAAATAGGAGTCATGGAGCCTCCAGAGGTGTTTTTTTTTAATCAGATTTTGTTTTATTGACACTGCAGAGCGAGATGTCACCTCATCAGAAATATTATTTCAGATTGATCCACATTCAGAGTCCCTGTGCATCTGTCCAATCAGTCACCCATCCTGTGTAATCAGTCCACAGCCCAACTGTGAGGCAACGGATGACTATGTCCTGCCACCAAGTATTCTAGTTTGGACCAGTTGGAAGAGGGCCAAGTCAGGGACTTCCAACCAGGGATCCCAGATATTGTCAAACTTCATTGGACTACCTCTGTGTTTGTATGTCAACTCCTCCCTCAGAAGAGTGTCATTTATGGCATTAACCCATTCTGCGTGTGTAGGCGGTAATACTGAGAACCGTTTTCTGGCTATAAACAGAACCCTGAGAATGGCCGTGTATGTGTAGGGTTGTGTACAGTTCTTCGTCTAGCCACCCAAGCAGACACAGCTTAGGGTCAACTGCAAATGTGAGGTTCCATATTTTATTAATAGAGTTGATCACTTCAGACCAGTACCTTTGCAGTTTCGGGCACTTCCAAAGCATGTGGATAAGGGTACCATTATCCACCATACAACGAGGACAAAGTGGATCATCTCTTCCATGCCATTTGTGTAGTTTGTATGGGGTACGGTAAGTTTGGTGAATAATTGTCAGAAACCATGAAATCAGAAGTACAGTTAAATCACACTTGTTTAATAGTAAAAGTAAAAAGAACAAACGTAGTCAAAACATAGCCAAAGTTCTGTAACTGTAACGGATAGTCAGCCAAGCCAGAAGTCAGGGATCAATGTAGTGGAAGAGCAAACAGGATCTGGAGCCAGAAGGGAAGTCAGCAAAGCAAGTCTTTAAACAGGAACGCAGGAGATGTTTCTTGTGATGTTGACCAAGGCGAAGGCAGAGATCCTCTGGCCTGGACGGCTTAAGTAGGCAGGACTGGCGAGCAGGATCATCAACAGCTGAGTAACTGTGGAGAGAGATAGGAGCTGGCAGTTAGCCGACAGCTGAGCGGCCAGCTCTGAGAAGGAAGGGCTGAGCCCAGCCCTGACAATAATGAATAGTTGCGTGAGTTTTTGGGAAGAGGAGAGTGACAACCCTGAGTACATTCTCCAGTATGGTAGACCATTCCTCATCTGATATGTGACCTATATCTTCCCCCCAGCTTGTCTTACACTTTAATGACATAGCTTTAGACACCTGAGATAGTAGGGAACCGGGCATAATATCTCTGTCCCTTTCCGAGACGATGATGTCACTAGTCGTGTGAGAAACTGAGGGTCTAGTTAATTCCCACGTGAACATTATAGCTTGTGCCTAATTGGCATTCCTGAGTTGTAGATACTGGAAGAATAAGGTATTTGGTAGACAGTATTCCACTTTCAGAGACTGAAGATCTCGTAAATGGCCGCCATGGTATAGCTGTGGAATGTACATAACTCCACACCTAGACCAGGCAGAAAAGCCCTGTTATTTATATAGTTCGGGAAAGTTTTTGTCATTCCAGATACGGGACCACTCAGAGTATCCTGCATATTGGAAATGCTGTTTGGCCTTGTTCCATATTTTATCTATGAGTGCCATAGTGGGATTGTCGGACATTGTTCCGAGCTCTCCCGCTTCTATGCATTCCACAAGGCCACCACCGGAAAGTAGTGTGCGTACAATGTTTCTTGTGGGATTAGAGGACTCGGTGTGCTGCCACCCCATTAGATGCTGCAACTGAGCCGCTATGAAGTAATAGTATGGGTTCGGAACTGCCAGTCCACCCGAGTCTTTTGCTTCCTGTAACGTTTCCAGCCTGATACGAAGCACCTTTTTCCTCCATATCAAGGAGCGGAATATGGTATTACATTTTTTTTAACACATGAAGAGGAATCCAAATGGGTGTATTGTGGAGGGCATACAAGAGTTGTGGACTCTAAATCATTTTTATCAAGTTACAACGTCCTACAACCGAAAGGGGCACCGTATTTATCGACGTATAACACACACTTTTCCCCCCTTAAAATAGGGGGGAAATCATGTGCGTGTGTTATACGCTGATATAGGGCTGCCTCAGAAGGGAAGGAGGGAACGAGCGCCGCCAAAATACAGAGCCGCGATCTCCTGTGTACTCAGCTCGGCTTGCAGTCACGCCCAGTCCCACCCCCTGGACGGCTCCTAGCGTTGACGTCCCGGCATTGGACCGGTGTTATGTCCATCATAGGAGCCGAGCCAAGGGGCAGGACTGGACGTGACTGCGAACTGAGCCAAGTACACTGGAGATCCAGCAATGACAAGGCAGCAGATGGGCATGGATTAGCCTGCAATTATGAACAAGGCTGCAGATGGGCACTGATTAGGCTGTAATGATGGACAAGGCTGCAGATGGGCACTGATTAGGCTGTAATGATGGGAAAGGCTGCAGATGGGCACTGATTAGGCTGTAATGATGGGAAAGGCTGCAGATGGGCACTGATTAGGCTGTAATGATGGGAAAGGCTGCAGATGGGCACTGATTAGGCTGCAATGATGGGAAAGGCTGCAGATGGGCACTGATTAGGCTGCAATGATGGGCAAGGCTGTAGACTCCAGAGGTGTTTTAGGGTTTCCTGGAAAGATGGACTCCCTTAAGCAGACACCTGCATGGAAGACTTGTACATTTTGGTTCTTAAAGGGAACTTTAAATATAAAAGTGGACTAAATGTGGACATTGGTTTTTTTTGTAAAATCAGTATCCATATCCAACAGTTTTATAACCCTTTTCACCTCTGTGAAAGGAACTTCGGTTTGTTTTTGTTTTTTTTCTTCTTTCTTTGAAAATTTTATTTTTTTTTGTAAATATTGTAGCTATTGACTTTTAAAAATCAGGTACTCACCTGTGCCTGGGGTCCAGCACTGTCTTCCTGCAGCCAGTTCTTCGTACCGCTCCGGGTCCCCGGTGCCGCTATCTTGGATATCGGAGTTTGCCGTGGCTTCCTGAGAAACTACAGCCAGCTCCCCATTGCACATGCGGAAGCTCGCCCGGTGCTTTGTGAATGGTGCTCCTGGAACACGTGACGAGGGGGTGGGGTAAGGCCATCGGCGAGGATTGTGGGAGTGGGTTACCGATATAAAATTGGTATTCCCTCCCCCCCAAAAAAACTGTAACCCAGTCACATGTTGGCAGGTGCTGTCTACTTTCTCCACTGCAATGCTGCTGTGGAATAGCGCCACCTGCAGTGGAGAAAGTAGACCGGATTACAGAAGTGGGAGCAGGTACCAAAAAAAAAAAATTGTTATTCCCTCCCCACTCCCCCCCCCCCAGTTATATGTAGGCAGGTGCGGTCTATGGCACTATTCCGCAGTGGCACTGCAGTTGGAGAGGAAGTCAGGAGGAACGTGGTTCCTCTATGGATTCCTGGGTCACTGGGAAAGCAATATGATCGGATGCTGCCGACCCATGTGAATCTAGCAGCCATCATGGGGACAGTATAGCCTATTTAAGGCCCTGGCTCCCAGGCTTGGTGCGAGTGGGTTGTGTAGGGACAGGTACCTAGCCTGGTAGGTAGCTGGTAGAATTAGCAGCAGGGTAAGGTTCCTGATGAGGAAGGAAAGCGTTGGGCTTGTAACCTCTCTGCGCATCTTCCTGTTTGGGCAAGAGGCAGCCAGGTCACCCTCTACCCCTCACAACAGGAGCTGTCAGTTCGGCTGAAACCTCCTCTCTACACGCTAGTGGATCTTTTAGTGTTCCTGGTTGGGTTGTCTCTCTGCTTGGTTTATTGTGAACTGTCTTTGCATTAATTCAACACAAGTTACTTTCATCGCGCTTGGACTGTGTGTGTTATTGTTGCCGCACCGCGCTGTACCCCACCTACATACAGGCTGGGGGGAGGCAAACCAGCAGGACTTTACTTTTTGAGTAAAGTTGTACTTTAAAGTTTTTCAAAAAATGTGTGTATCAGTACTGCTTGAACTGAAAAGAGGGGGGCACCTTGAAAGCTTGTCCTGAAAATGTAAATGTTAGTGCAAAAAATAAAAAAAAAGTATTATGGACAGTGCTTCTTTTTTTCTTTTTCTTTTTTGGAACAATGAACCATTTCTGTGTCACAGTAACAAGTGATATTTTTAGTTGTCTGTAAGAGGGGCAATCTTCCCAACGATTGACCATGTAAGGGTATCCATCTTCCACTGATCACTAATATAAGGAATCTTTCTCCCACTGGCCACCAATGTATGGAACCACAAGCAACTACCAATATAAGAGTAAGTGCTTGCTGCCTGAG
This sequence comes from Lithobates septentrionalis, assembly GCA_037952835.1. Classification (NCBI taxonomy): domain Eukaryota; kingdom Metazoa; phylum Chordata; class Amphibia; order Anura; family Ranidae; genus Lithobates; species Lithobates septentrionalis. The sequence goes on from JBBDGP010003273.1 coordinate 23,496, forward strand.
CAACCAATCATCAGTCTTGTAAGCTGTTGTGTGTGGTGAGGTGTGCATAGCATGTGTAATTGCCTGAGTGTGGTGGGAGCATGGAGTGAGTAGAAGATGCACTGTATGACCAAAAACACGTTGATGCCTGAACATCACAATTTATGAGCGTCCCATTCAAAAACATGGCCATGGGGCCATGGATATGGAGTTCTCCTCCTCCATTTGCAGCTATATCATCATCCACTCTTCTATGAAGGCTTTCCACAAGATTTTAGAGAGTGTCTGGGAATTTGAGCCCATTTGTGAGGTCAGGTACTGATGTTGGATGGGAAGACCTGGCTCACCATCGGTGTTCCATTTCATCCCAAAGGTGTACAGTAGGGTTGAGGTCAGGGGTCTGTGCAGGAAAGTCATTTTCTTCCACACTAAACTGGTCACTTCAGGTCTTTATGGAGCTGGCTTTGTACACAGGGGCACAGTCATGCTTTTACAGAAAAGGGTCTTCACCAAACTGTTGTCAATAGGTTTAGCTGTTGGATATGCTATTCCAAAACCATAGCCATTAATATGGAGTTGCCCTCCATTCCAAAACCATAGCCATTAATATGGAGTTGCCCTCCATTCCAAAACCATGGCCATTAACCACTTGCTACCAGTCCTATAGCCATTGCCCTCCATTTCAAAACCATGGACATTAATATGGAGTTGCCTTCCATTCCAAAACCATAGCCATTAATATGGAGTTGACCTCAATTTCAAAACCATAGCCATTAATATGGAGTTGCCCTCCATTGCAAAACCATGGCCATTAATATGGAGTTGCCCTCCATTCTGAAACCATGGCCATTAATCTGGAGTTGACTTCTATTCCAAAACCATGGCCATTAATATGGAGTTGGTCGCCTTTTGCGGCTTAATATCCTCCACTCTTCTGGGAAGGCTTTCCACAAGGTTTTGTAAAGTGTCTGTGGGAATGTGTCCCCATTTTTTAGGTCAGGTAAGTTCATCCCAAAGGTGTTCAGTAAGGTTGAGGTCAGGGCTCTGTGCAGGACACTCAAGTTCCTCCACACCAAACTGGTCAAACCATGTTTTTAGAGAGCTGGATTTGTACACAGGGGTACAGTCATGCTGGAACAGGAAAGGGTCTTCACCAAACTGTTACCACAAGGTTGAGCCGTTGAACATCCAATTCCAAAGCCATGGCCATTGATATAGAGTTGCCCTCTATTCCAAAACCATGGCCACTTATATAGAGTCGCCCTTCATTTCAAAACCATGGCCATTAATATAGAGTTGGTCGCCTTTTGTGGCTTAAGGTCCTTCACCCTTCTGGAAGGTCCTTCACCCTTCTGGGAAGGCTTTCCACAAGGTTTTGGAGTGTGTCTATATGGAGCTGGCTTTGTAAGCTGGAGCACAGTCATGCTGGAAAAGGGTCTTGACCAAACAGCCACCATAAGATTGGAAGAGCACAATTGTCTACAATGTCTTTGTATGATGTATTATTAACAGAAACCTTCATTGGAAACACCCGAACTCCATTATTTTGGAGGGAGGTACACATACTTTTGTCTATATAGTATAAGTACACTCTACTTATGATCCTATAGCAGGCGTAGGCAACCTCGGCACTCCAGCTGTTTTGAAACTACAAATCCCATTATGCCTCTGCCTCTGAGAGTCGTGCTAACAGATTCACTTTAACCGCATGCCGACCAGCGCACGACGATGTACGTCGGCACAATGGCACGGCTGGGCTGTGCTACGTGACCGCGGGTCCCGCGGACTCGATGTCCCCTGGTGTCCCGCGATCGTGTCACGGAGCGGCAGAACGGGTAAACAAGGCATTTCCTCATTCTGCCTAGTGACATGACAGAGATCTACTGCTCCCTCTCATCGGGAGCAGTGATCTCTGTCATGTCAGTGGTAGCCCATCCCCCCCCCACACACACACAGTTAAAATCACTCCCTAGAATACAGTTAACCCCTTGATCGCCCCCTTCCCTGCCAGTGTAATTTACACAGTAATCAGTGCATTTTTATAGCACTGATCGCTGTATAAATGACAATGGTCCTAAAATAGCGTCTAAAGTGTCCGAAGTGTCCGATGTGTCCGCCATAATGTCACAGTCACAATAAAAATCGCAGATCGCCGCCATTACTAATAAAAAAAGAAATAATAACAAAAATGCCATAACACTATCCCCTATTTTGTAGACGCTATAACTTTTGCGCAAACCAATCAACATACGCTTATTGCTCTATTTGTGGGGAAAAAAAGGACGTCAATTTTGTTTGGATGCAACGTCGCACAACCGCGCAATTGTCAGTTAAAGCGACGCAGTGCCGAATCGCAAAAAGTGCTTTGGTCAGGAAGGGGGGTAAATTCTTCCGGGGCTGAAGCGGTTAAATATACTTTTTCCCTTTTGGAAAAGTAGGGCATGTTGTATCTGGTGTTCCCCGAGTACATAACAGCCATTGTGTCAGAAGTTCTTTTCTTTGCTGAAAATATTGTTTTACTCTTTCTATCCTCCAGCCTGTAGCTTCAGCTCAGATATGCCGGGAGCTTTTCCTTCTGTGCGATGTTTCAGCTACTGTGAGAACCAGCATCATAGAAAGATAAAATAATAGAATTTTCAGTGAAGAATAAGCAGGAAACAAGCCAGCACTATCTTACAATTGTATAAAGAAGACTAAATAATTTGGATAAGGTGTTAAAAAATGATATATCACTAAATATACAGTCCCGAATGTTGTAATTTGGGTAAACAGAGCCCTATCTCAGACAGCCTGCAATACACATGGGGAGGAGGCGGGGGAGCAAACATTGTCAGCTGGGGGCAAGTAGCAGAAGGCAGGCGGAAGCAAAAAAAAAAGAGTAAAAAAAAAGGATGTGCTCATCAGAGAAATCTTTAATCCACTAATATTGCAGACATCCTATTGAAGCTTTGCATTATTCTCGAGGGTGAATTTTTTTTTTATGGTCCACCTCTGAAGAGAAAGGGACTCAGGCCCTGATCCTCCTGGGTTCAAGACGGGGACTGGGGTATTCGTGGTCCACCTGGTCGAAACCAGGCGGACTTCACGAAACCTGCCGAGGTGAGTTCCACCCAAATGCTAGGTAGGGCTCTCATGAAGGGGGACCTCATGAGAGGGGGAGAAACGCGTCATGAAGCCATATGCGCTGCCCTCCCACCAAGCTTCTTAGGGCAAGTCTGAGGACAAAGAAGAGTTCCAAGAAGGAGATATGGGATTTTAACTATACCTTATGAGCAATATCTATGTACTACTTCACAACCACATACGGTTTTATAAAAAGAGAGATCTTTTATTGCATACAAAATGTAAAACCCACTAAAACTGCAACCCCCTATACAGTATATTAAGGGAAACTAACTTAATCTAGACAGATCACCTCTATCAGTCTACTCGTTTCACAGAGTTTCCACTTTGGAAAACACCAGAGACTGTGGTGAATGTACAGTATATATGGTCAGCACTGTATGAATACCAATAATAAATAAATAATATTGTACTGCCTCATCTGTATCATCATATCGACACCTTGAATCCCTTACGTTTGTTTCTTGTGCTCCGTATCACTCTAAAATCAAAATAAAATGAACGTTTTGAACAAGGAAGTCCCCTTTAAATCGACCTGATTGCACTGCCCTGAGCCAATGAAAAGCCGCGTATGATGAAAATTCCCAATTTAACGCACTATTAAGCGGTGTCTCTCTTCCTCCGGTAAATATTTGGAATCAGATTAAAATGTTATTAAACATTGTTCAGTAATACATCTTGCCCATTTCCTAATAAACTAGAAGAGAGTCTTCCCGTCCCCGGAGTCCCGCCATGATGATTCCACACAAGACGCTTTCATCGCGTAAACCAAATGAGGTTGTAAAAATTGGCAGCGGCGGTTTGAATTTCCCAGCGCCGGCTCTATGCAGGCGCTGAAAAGGCTGCAATAAGGGTTTTATGGTGGAGTTTTCTGTTACTTGGATCCCTCACTCAGCCCCTGGGTTGTGTATTGTAGATGGTACCACCATCCATGGGCTGCCATTAACCCCTTTGGGGTCCCCAATTTTCTCGACACCAGGGACTGGCCGTTCGGCAGTCTACCCTTCAATGGACCCGGGGGGGGGGGGGGGGGGGGGGGTGTTGCGCTGTTGTTTATTTACGTGGTAGTTGCCGCCTGTCGCAGGTTTTTTTGCAGCTTATCATCTGGGGGGGGGGGGGGAATATGCAGATTATCACCCGGGGGGTCTTTTTCTTTCTTCTTATTTTTTCTTTTGTCTTCTTCTTCCTCCTCCTTCTTCTACTTTTTCTTTATTCTTCTGTCTTCTTCTTCCTCCTTCTTCTTTATTCCTCTTCTTTGTTCATCTTTTGTTTTCTTCCTGTTCCTTCTTCTTTCTTCTGCTTCTTTCTTGTTCTTCTTCTTCTTCTTTCTTTTTCTTCCTTTTCCTTCTTCTTTCTTCTGCTTCTTTCTTCTTCTTCTTCCTTCATCTTTCTTCTTCTTCTTCCTTCATCTTTCTTCTTCTTCTTCCTTCATCTTTCTTCTTTGTCCTTTCTTCTTTCTTCTTCTTCCATCTTTTCTCCTTCTTTTTTTCTTTTTCCTTTCATCGTCTTCTTCTTCTTCTTTCCTCCTTCTCCTTCTTCTTCTTTTTCTCTTTTTTCTACTTTCTTCTTCCTTCTTCTTCTTCTTCTTCTTCTTCTTCTTTCTTCTTCTTTCTTCTTCTTCCTCATCCTCCTCCCCTCTTTTTGTTCTTTCTTTTTCTTATTTTTCTTCTTCTTCTTTTCTTTCTTCTTCCTTCTTTTTCTTTCTTCTTCCTTCTTTTTCTTTATTTCTTTCTTCTTCCTTTTTTTTCTTTCTTCTTCTTCCTCACCCTCCTTCCTTCTTCTTCTTCTTTCTTCTTTCTCTTTCTTCTTCTTCTTCCTTCTTTTTCTTTCTTCTTCTTCCTTCTTCTACCTCATCCTCCTCCCTCCTTCTTCTTCTTTCTTCTTCCTTCTTTTTCATTCTTCTTCTTCCTTCTTCTTCATCATCCTCCCTCCTTCCTTCTTCTTTGTTCTTTCTTCCTTCTTCGTTCTTTTACTTCCTTCATGTTTTGTTGAAGGTATTTAGGGACAGCTATGTACTTTGTGTTTTAAGTTTCCTTATTCGGCAATCTTATTAGGTGTTATATTTATTTTGACTTATATTTATATATACCATTATCCTATATTTGTATTTGTTACAATATATTGACAACGTAATAGTATTGAAAGATTTAGATTAGTTTTATTATTATTTTGTTTGGAAAAACAAACAAAATCAGACTGAAGCAAATAACGTTTTTATATTGGGATCTCGTACATTTATACTAATACAAATACGTTCTAGGAGTGGCATGTATCTCGGTTTCAACCAGCCAGTCCGGTATTCCACCACCCCTCCCTCTCCTCCATTTGCTTCCTCTAGGTGGACAGTTTTGTCATGGACTTGACCATTTTTGTCCCCTCAACCCTTCATGTATCTTTTAAAACAATTTTACATTTCCCTTAATTGAAATAATGAAGAAGAGACAAGTGGCTTTTCAAGAAGACCGCCACCCCTGTATTGAATCACATCGTAGATGAACTGCAGTAGACATTAGCGGCTCCCCCTTATGCTGCCTCTATGGGACTGCTAATGGCCAATTCATTGCACACAGTGGTTACCATAATAAACGCCACGCAGAAAACCTCCCAAACAATCTGCCACAATTTCAGTCCAATTACCGGAAAGGCCGAGCGGACCGGGGCTGCAGATTAGTTTCCTCATCTACCTGATCAAGAAGGAGCTGCCAATAATAAAAACCTAATTTGGTTTTATTGCTTCGATGCTTGTACTAAACATGACCAGATTACGACTTTGTAGCCCATGCTGTGATTATAGGATTAAATCTGAGTATTGCTATTGAGGGAGATGGGGGAGGTGGGGGCGGGGTCAAAGTCTAGTCCATGCATCATATAAGAATCGTTTGGACATCCAAACAGAACACCATTCAACATTTTTTACCTTTGTTTTTAGACAGCATGGAACAGATTTTCATATGCTACATGGCCTCTACCTCTAGGACAATGGTCTCCAAACTGCGGCCTTTTGCTTGCTTTTTATTCAACCCTTGGGGCAATATTCCTCTGACTGACACAAGACAATATTACTCCCACTTAACACCCCATATTCCCATCGCACACGTTCCAAGCTCTAAACGTTTTGGGTCCTGGAGCAGCCATCAACTGGAGACTGGACTGAGAAAGCCACATTTAGGATATTTGCCAGCACACCACGGATCGCCAAGTATTGTCCGAACTATTTTTTATTGAGGCACGATCACATCACAAAACAGGTAGTGCAACGTTTCCGAGTCACGCAGGACCCCTACGTCAGGCATGTGATGACTATTCCTCCCACTGACACCAACAATGGGGTGCTATTTTTCCTACTGACACCAATATTGGGGAACTATTTCAACCCCTAATACCAAAGATTGGGCCCTATTCCTCCTACTGACACCAACAATGGGGCCCTATTACTCCCACTGACACCAACAATGGGGCCCTATTCCTCCCACTGACACCAACAATGGGGCCCTATTCCTAACACTAACACCAACAATGGGGCCCTATTTCTCCCACTGACACCAACAATAGGGCACTATTCCTCCCACTGATACCAAAGATGGGGCCCTATTCCTCATGATGACACCAACATTGGGGAGCACTATTACTTCCTCTGACACAAGGACAGTTTCTACTCCCACTGGCCACAGTCTGAACCCCCTAAAGTCTGAAGGACAGTTAGCTGGCCCTTTAGAAAGTTTGCAAACCCCTCCCATAGGATGACATCTTTCTAAATTTCTGCTCCGGATTAGGGATGAATGAAACTGAGAGAATTGGGTGGAAATTGAGAGATTTTGTTAAAATTTGGCCCTTGTGGTGAACAGAATTGGAGTCAGCAGGAAAACCAAACTTAAGGTGGTTTGTGGTGGATTTTCGATGGTAGAATAGGCTCTAACTAGTGACCAGGCAAATGCCCGGGATTTGGATTCGGGGTAAGTTCATAAACTTACCAAAAGTTTGGGTGCTATATCCGAACCCCATTAAAATCAGTAGGAGCCAAATGATAAAAGGTAATGGCCATTTTCTGGGCTAATAGGCATAGGGATTGCCAAAAAAAAAAAATGACATGCAGTGGCTGGGCATTGCCTGGGGAAACATGTACCAAAGCTTGGAAAAAAAAAACAATTTTCATGCAATGTTTGGTGGGAAGCAGCAATTTTAGTAATGCTTAAATTGAAACAATTAAAATTGTGAATTCCGTTTAAATACAATGGATATCAAAGGAAAACCTCAAAACTTATATCCGATTTGCATTTGCAGCCTGGCAGACCAAGAAAGGGGGGTGAGGGTGAGCATGCAGTATATATAACAAGTATACGGCGCAAACATTAACAACAAAATTCCAATCATGTGAATATATACATAAATGAACTCTAATGAGATCAAAAGAGGATGTAAAACATAGAGTCCGTACTATAGCACACCAGGTTAAAATAATGGGAGTAGTGTAAATAGTCCACATTCACGACAGCCTTCCGATGGGAGTGAAAGCCATAATCTCGAAAGCACTGTAAGACAAGGAAGAGGAGGCGCCTCTGGGTGCAGACTTTAAAACAATTTATTAAAAACAGCAACAGCAAGGTTTGCGCTCACATTTTAGGAGAAGGTAATAAGCATAGATAGTCCCAAAACAATCATAAGCTTGACAAAAGAGCGCAGCCGTCACGTGACTCACGGCGAGCCAGCTCAGGAAACGCGTCGCACATTGTGTGACGTCATCAGCACTCGCCGGGATATTGTTTGCTAACCAAGCCTCGTTTTCCCTGTTTCTCTCCGTTGCTGGCCGGCATACATCTAGTACTCTGGGACTGTACAGAGAAAACGCTGCATATCCGAAGCTGAGAGAGATGACTCCACGGATCCTTATGATTGTTTTGGGACTATCTATGCTTATTACCTTCTCCTAAAATGTGAGTGCAAACCTTGCTGTTGCTGTTTTTAATACATTGTTTTAAAGTCTGCACCCAGAGGCGCCTCCTCTTCCTTGTCTTAGGGTGAGCATGCAGGCCTCCCTTCTGAACCATACCAGGCCACATGCCCTCAACATGGGTGCCAATGATCTTTTTAGGTGTCTGTAAGGGTGGCATTCTCCCCACTGACCACCAATGTAAGGATTCTTCCCACTGACCACCAATGTAAGGATTCTTCTCACTGATCACCAATGTAAGGAGCATTCTTCCCACTGATCACCAATGTAAGGAACATTCTTCCCAATGATCACCAATGTAAGGGACATTCTTCCCACTGATCACCAATGTAGGGAACATTCTTCTCACTGACTACCAATGTAAGGAACATTCTTCCCACTGATCACCAATGTAAGGAGCATTCTTCCCACTGATCACCAATGTAAGGAACATTCTTCCCAATGATCACCAATGTAAGGGACATTCTTCCCACTGATCACCAATGTAGGGAACATTCTTCTCACTGACTACCAATGTAAGGAACATTCTTCTCACTGATCACCAATGTAAGGAGCATTCTTCCCAATGATCACCAATGTAAGGAACATTCTTCCCACTGATCACCAATGTAAGGAGCATTCTTCCCAATGATCACCAATGTAAGGGACATTCTTCCCACTGATCACCAATGTAGGGAACATTCTTCTCACTGACTACCAATGTAAGGAACATTCTTCTCACTGATCACCAATGTAAGGAGCATTCTTCTCACTGATCACCAATGTAAGGAGCATTCTTCCCACTGATCACCAATGTAAGGAGCATTCTTCTCACTGATCACCAATGTAAGGAGCATTCTTCCCACTGATCACCAATGTAAGGAACATTCTTCTCACTGATCACCAATGTAAGGAACATTCTTCCCACTGATCTCCAATGTAAGGAGCATTCTTCCCACTGATCACCAATGTAAGGAACATTCTTCTCACTGATCACCAATGTAAGGTACATTCTTCTCACTGATCACCAATGTAAGGAACATTCTTCCCACTGATCACCAATGTAAGGAACATTCTTCTCACTGATCACCAATGTAAGGAACATTCTTCTCACTGACTACCAATGTAAGGGACATTCTTCCCACTGATCACCAATGCAAGGAGCATTCTTCTCACTGATCACCAATGTAAGGAACATTCTTCTCACTGATCACCAATGTAAGGAACATTCTTCTCACTGATCACCAATGTAAGGGACATTCTTCCCACTGATCACCAATGTAAGGAGCATTCTTCTCACTGATCACCAATGTAAGGGACATCCTTCTCACTGATCACCAATGTAAGGGACATTCTTCCCACTGATCACCAATGTAAGGAGCATTCTTCTCACTGATCACCAATGTAAGGAACATTCTTCTCACTGATCACCAATGTAAGGAACATTCTTCTCACTGATCACCAATGTAAGGAGCATTCTTCCCACTGATCACCAATGCAAGGAGCATTCTTCTCACTGATCACCAATGTAAGGGACATTCTTCTCACTGATCACCAATGTAAGGAACATTCTTCTCACTGATCACCAATGTAAGGGACATTCTTCCCACTGATCACCAATGTAAGGAGCATTCTTCTCACTGATCACCAATGTAAGGGACATCCTTCTCACTGATCACCAATGTAAGGGACATTCTTCCCACTGATCACCAATGTAAGGAACATTCTTCTCACTGATCACCAATGTAAGGAACATTCTTCTCACTGACTACCAATGTAAGGGACATTCTTCCCACTGATCACCAATGCAAGGAGCATTCTTCTCACTGATCACCAATGTAAGGAACATTCTTCTCACTGATCACCAATGTAAGGAACATTCTTCTCACTGATCACCAATGTAAGGGACATTCTTCCCACTGATCACCAATGTAAGGAGCATTCTTCTCACTGATCACCAATGTAAGGGACATCCTTCTCACTGATCACCAATGTAAGGGACATTCTTCCCACTGATCACCAATGTAAGGAGCATTCTTCTCACTGATCACCAATGTAAGGAACATTCTTCTCACTGATCACCAATGTAAGGGACATTCTTCCCACTGATCACCAATGTAAGGAGCATTCTTCCCACTGATCACCAATGCAAGGAGCATTCTTCTCACTGATCACCAATGTAAGGGACATTCTTCTCACTGATCACCAATGTAAGGAACATTCTTCTCACTGATCACCAATGTAAGGGACATTCTTCCCACTGATCACCAATGTAAGGAGCATTCTTCTCACTGATCACCAATGTAAGGGACATCCTTCTCACTGATCACCAATGTAAGGGACATTCTTCCCACTGATCACCAATGTAAGGAGCATTCTTCTCACTGATCACCAATGTAAGGAACATTCTTCTCACTGATCACCAATGTAAGGGACATTCTTCCCACTGATCACCAATGTAAGGAGCATTCTTCCCACTGATCACCAATGCAAGGAGCATTCTTCTCACTGATCACCAATGTAAGGGACATTCTTCTCACTGATCACCAATGTAAGGAACATTCTTCTCACTGATCACCAATGTAAGGGACATTCTTCCCACTGATCACCAATGTAAGGAGCATTCTTCTCACTGATCACCAATGTAAGGGACATCCTTCTCACTGATCACCAATGTAAGGGACATTCTTCCCACTGATCACCAATGTAAGGAGCATTCTTCTCACTGATCACCAATGTAAGGAGCATTCTTCTCACTGATCACCAATGTAAGGAACATTCTTCCCACTGATCACCAATGTAAGGAACATTCTTCTCACTGATCACCAATGTAAGGAACATTCTTCTCACTGACTACCAATGTAAGGGACATTCTTCCCACTGATCACCAATGCAAGGAGCATTCTTCTCACTGATCACCAATGTAAGGAACATTCTTCTCACTGATCACCAATGTAAGGAACATTCTTCTCACTGATCACCAATGTAAGGGACATTCTTCCCACTGATCACCAATGTAAGGAGCATTCTTCTCACTGATCACCAATGTAAGGGACATCCTTCTCACTGATCACCAATGTAAGGGACATTCTTCCCACTGATCACCAATGTAAGGAGCATTCTTCTCACTGATCACCAATGTAAGGAACATTCTTCTCACTGATCACCAATGTAAGGGACATTCTTCCCACTGATCACCAATGTAAGGAGCATTCTTCCCACTGATCACCAATGCAAGGAGCATTCTTCTCACTGATCACCAATGTAAGGGACATTCTTCTCACTGATCACCAATGTAAGGAACATTCTTCTCACTGATCACCAATGTAAGGGACATTCTTCCCACTGATCACCAATGTAAGGAGCATTCTTCTCACTGATCACCAATGTAAGGGACATCCTTCTCACTGATCACCAATGTAAGGGACATTCTTCCCACTGATCACCAATGTAAGGAGCATTCTTCTCACTGATCACCAATGTAAGGAACATTCTTCTCACTGATCACCAATGTAAGGAACATTCTTCTCACTGATCACCAATGTAAGGAACATTCTTCTCACTGATCACCAATGTAAGGAGCATTCTTCTCACTGATCGCCAATGTAAGGAGCATTCTTCTCACTGATCACCAATGTAAGGAACATTCTTCTCACTGGTCACCAATGTAAGGGACATTCTTCCCACTGATCACCAATGTAAGGAGCATTCTTCTCACTGATCACCAATGTAAGGAACATTCTTCCCACTGATCACCAATGTAAGGGACATTCTTCCCACTGATCACCAATGTAAGGAGCATTCCTCCCACTGATCACCAATGTAAGGAACATTCTTCTCACTGATCACCAATGTAAGGAACATTCTTCCCAATGATCACCAATGTAAGGGACATTCTTCCCACTGATCACCAATGTAAGGAACATTCTTCTCACTGATCACCAATGTAAGGAACATTCTTCCCAATGATCACCAATGTAAGGAGCATTCTTCCCACTGATCACCAATGTAAGGAACATTCTTCCCACTGATCACCAATGTAAGGAGCATTCTTCCCACTGATCACCAATGTAAGGAACATTCTTCTCGCTGATCACCAATGTAAGGAACATTCTTCTCACTGATCACCAATGTAAGGAGCATTCTTCCCACTGATCAGCAATGTAAGGAACATTCTTCTCACTGATCACCAATGTAAGGGACATTCTTCCCACTGATCACCAATGTAAGGAACATTCTTCCCACTGATCACCAATGTAAGGAACATTCTTCTCACTGATCACCAATGTAAGGAACATTCTTCTCACTGATCACCAATGTAAGGAACATTCTTCTCACTGATCACCAATGTAAGGAGCATTCCTCCCACTGATCACCAATGTAAGGAACATTCTTCTCACTGATCGCCAATGTAAGGAGCATTCTTCTCACTGATCACCAATGTAAGGAACATTCTTCTCACTGGTCACCAATGTAAGGAACATTCTTCTCACTGATCACCAATGTAAGGAACATTCTTCTCACTGATCACCAATGTAAGGAACATTCTTCTCACTGATCACCAATGTAAGGAACATTCTTCCCACTGATCACCAATGTAAGGGACATTCTTCTCACTGATCACTAATGTAAGGAGCATTCTTCCCACTGATCACCAATGTAAGGAGCATTCCTCCCACTGATCACCAATGTAAGGAACATTCTTCCCACTGATCACCAATGTAAGGAACATTCTTCTCACTGATCACCAATGTAAGGAACATTCTTCCCACTGATCACCAATGTAAGGAACATTCTACTCACTGATCACCAATGTAAGGAACATTCTTCCCACTGATCACCAATGTAAGGAACATTCTTCTCACTGATCACCAATGTAAGGAACATTCTTCTCACTGATCACCAATGTAAGGGACATTCTTCCCACTGATCACCAATGTAAGGGACATTCTTCCCAATGATCACCAATGTAAGGAACATTCTTCCCACTGATCACCAATGTAAGGAACATTCTTCCCACTGATCACCAATGTAAGGAACATTCTTCCCACTGATTACCAATGTAAGGAGCATTCTTCTCACTGGCTACCAATGTAAGGAACATTCTTCTCACTGATCACCAATGTAAGGGACATTCTTCCCACTGATTACCAATGTAAGGAACATTCTTCTCACTGATCACCAATGTAAGGAACATTCTTCCCACTGACCACCAATGTAAGGAGCATTCTTCTCACTGATCACCAATGTAAGGAACATTCTTCCCACTGATCACCAATGTAGGGAACATTCTTCCCACTCATCACCCAAAAAAAGTGGTAAAGCAGGGGCTCCTGCAGTGGGTCTCTTGAGACCTAAACATTATTTTAGGGGTTCCTGTGTGGAAAGAATATTTGAGAAGAGTTGCTCTATGTTTTGTTTGCACTGCAAAACACTGCCCTCTGGTGATTCCAAAGCAGGATATAATATATGATCTTAAAATATGGGCCTGGAAACATAAATCCAAAAATGCGTACTTGCTTATATTTACTGTATATTAAAAGCATAACTAGGTAACCTCCCCTGACCTATGATCTCACCATTCTTTGCCTCCTTTTCTCTGCAGATGGAGGTTGTCGCTCGGAATGGGACGGGATACTGTGTTGGCCGGAAGGAGAGACGGGAAGTTTGGTGTCCACGCCTTGCCCGAAATATATCTACGACTTCAACCACAAAGGTAAAATATAACATCTGAAGCAATGACAGCTACAAGAAAAAAGGATTATTACACAGTTGGGCAATTTGTAACATTGCAATATAATTTTTTTCCCCCAGCAATCTTTAAAATAAGCTTCCCAAATGTTTGGCATTGGCCAGATCATGATAATAGTGACTCGCAAGGGGAGGTGGTTAAATAGAACCTGAGCCACTATAGACATGAGCTACAGTCCTCATACCCAGAAAATGTGCCTTAAGAATTGCTCCTAATGGTAGGCTCACAGGCAAACATAAACCTCAGCACAAAGGCTCAATTAAAAAATAAATAATAAATAAATAAACTACAATTTCATATACAGTCAGGTCCATATATATTGGGACATCAACACAATTCTAATCTTTTTGGCTCTATACACCACCACAATGGATTTGAAATTAAACGAACAAGATGTGCTTTAACGGCAGACCCTTGTGAAGGGTGTTTTCTTCACCAGGGAAAGAATTCTTCAGTCATCCACCACAGTTGTTTTCCGTGGTTTTCCGGGTCTTTTAGTGTTGCTGAGCTCACCGGTGCGTTCTTTCTTTTTAAGGATGTTCCAAACAGTTGATTTGGCCACACCTAATGTTTTTGCTATCTCTCTGATGGGTTTGTTTTGTTTTTTCAGCCTAATGATGGCTTTCTTCACTGATAGTGACAGTTCTTTGGATCTCATATTGAGAGCTGACAGCAACAGATTCCAAATGCAAATAGCACACTTGAAATGCACTCTGGACCTTTTATCTGCTCCTTGTAAATGGGATAATGACCTGGCCATGGAACAGCTGAGCAGCCAGTTGTCCCATTACTTTTGGTCCCTTAAAAAGTGGGAGGCACATATACAAACTGTTTTAATTCCTACACCGTTCACCTAAATTGGATGTAAATACCCTCAAATTAAAGCTGAAAGTCTGCAGTTAAAGCACATCTTGTTCGTTTCATTTCAAATCCATTGTGGTGGTGTATAGAGCCAAAAAGATTAGAAATGTGTCGATGTCCCAATATTTATGGACCTGACAGTACTTCATTAAAATATATGGGGAGGACATAGCAGCCGTTGTGACACGAAGCACTGGTCAAAGGAATGCGAGGTTCAGCACAGCGAACAGACTGCAGCAGGCAGTACTATGTAATGCACAGCACCACATACAAAGTCTAGCAGTTAGGACTGTGAGAGCCTCACCTCCTGTCCCCGGATTTCTTCCTTATAAAAAACTCTCATGATACTAGCTAAAATTGCTGCTCAGACTGAGATGGAAGCAGCTGGACTGGAGAAAAAACTGAATGGATTGGATTGCAGCCTCTGCTAACTGCAGCCATGGGAGTCATTGACTAGTGAAGGAAGTTGTTTTATCCAGACACAGAAATCAGGAACAGGTCAGTTATGTACAGATGACAGCCCCCCTAGATCAGTGATCCCCAAATTGTAGCTCAGGGGCCTGACGTGGCCCTTTGTTTGTCTTTATTCGGATGTTAGGGCACTATTCCTCCCACTGACACCATTAATAAGGCACTATTCCTCCAACTGACACCAATGATGGGGCACTATTCCTCTCACTGACACCAATGATGGGGCACTATTCCCCCCACTGACACCAACGTTGGGTTACTATTCCTTTCACTGATGCCAATGATGGTCTACTGATCTACTGACACCAACAATGAAGTACGATTCCTCCCACTGATGCCAATAATGGGACACTATTACTTCTACTGACACCAACAATGAAGCACTATATCCGCCCCTGGTATCAACCTTGGGGCACTATTCCTCCCACTAATACCAAATATATGGCATTGTTTTTTTTTAACAAAGGTAAATTTTATTGCAATCAAAACAAACATGTCAGTGTACAATGCATCATACATGTGAAAAGAAGGAACGTTAATGTATTACATCCATTGAAATTGTCATATAGGTATTTGCATTATCAGTAGTTATGTCCAAAGAATCAGACTACTGTTGAACTATCCAAGATCTGGCAGTGAATCCTTGTCGAGGGGGGGAGACCCCCCTCACCCTAACTAATTATTACAGAATGAGCATCTGAGAGGGGGGGGGGAGAGGAGACCGGCAGGATCATATGGGAAGGGAGGGGGAGAGGGACCGGGAAGGGGGAGGGGAGAATGGAAGCCCACCAGCAATAGCATTTCGTAAATCGGCATGCATTAGATCTCTACCAGTCTGATCTACGGATCCAAACCAGGGCTAGGTGGGGAGACCTCCAAAGGGAGAGATCCCCAGGAGTCAATCCACGAAGACCATATCTTATCAAATTTAGACGGACAATTCCTGTTAACATATGTTATCTTATATAATGGCAAGACAGTATTTAGGGTCTTTCTCCAGGCATTGACGGTAGGCGGCTCACTCAATTTCCATCTCAACAGAATCTCCCTTCGGGCGTAATATGTGGCAAATGTTATAAACAGTTTGGCATACTTCCCTACACCAGGGTCCACCAATACATTCAGCAACAATGCACGTGGGCATAGTGGAATCGTAGTCCCCCCTGTCTGGTTGATGTCCGCCAGGACCTGCTCCCAATACCCCCTCAAGCCAGGGCATGACCACGTCATGTGCAAGAAGGAGGCGTCCAAATCTCCGCATCGTGGGCAGGCCGGGGACCTGTCTGGATAAATAACTGCCAATTTGCGCGGTGTATAGTAGGCCCTATGCAGGAATTTTAATTGCAGGAACCGGTCTCTGGCAGAGATCAAGCTGGAGACGTATGAAGAGAGACACGTCTCCCACTCCTCCTCCTCGAGAGAGGGCAAGTCCTCCTTCCACTTTATGAATAATTTCCCCAGTTTTGTGGGCCTGGCAGCTGTTATATGAAAGTATATTGTCGAGAGAGGAGCTACCAAAATTTTTGTGGAGAGCAGCTTCTCCACTGGGTCTGACTCAAGGTTGATGCCCCCGGGAAACTGATGCTGAAATGCGTGCCTCACCTGCAGGAAACGAAAGAACATCCAATTGGGCAGTCCATATTTCCCTTTTAATTCCTGGAATGTCATCAACCTTCCCCCCGTTATCAGATGTCTAAGATTCACTATGCCTTTAGTTGCCCAGACCTGTGGGTCCGGCACCGTTCGTAAGTGAGGGAGATTGGGGTTGCCCCATAGAGGTGTGTGAGGGGATATTTTACCTTCAGACCGAAAGCTCGCCCTGGCCTTCTGCCAGACCGCAATGGTAGTGCGCATTGGGGTCGTCAAGTTCGGATAGGCCTTGGGTCCACGGAACACCAGGTTGCTGAGAGCGGCATATGAGCCCAGGATCGCAGCCTCTAGGGTTACTGCAGGGTTATCCCTGGGCTGGGAGAACCACCATCGGGCCGTCACCAGTATAGCCGCCCAATAGTATGCCTGGAAGTCCGGAAGAGCCAACCCCCCTTGTCCCAATGTCAGCTGTAGAGTGGTCAGCGCCAACCTGGGCACCTTCCCCAACCACAGAAAGGAGGTAATTATAGCTTTTATTTTTGCAAAGTATGAGGCTGGTATCTGTACTGGGCTGTTCCTAAACAGATAGAGGAATTTTGGGAGGAAGACCATCTTAATTAAGTTCACTCTCCCCACTGGCATCAGGGGGAGCGACCTCCATTCAGTGCACTTCTTAGAGAACTGCGCCAATAAGGGGTTTAGGTTTAGATCCAAATACTGGGCCACTGGCCCTCCTATCTGAATCCCCAGATATTTAAACCTATCCACCCATACCAACTGACTCTGACTGGGAGGTCTAGGTCTGTTAGGGCTCAAGGGATAAATTAGAGATTTACTCCAATTGATCCTAACTCCCGAGAAGGACCCAAATTCATCCACCATCCGCAGAGCCATTGGGAGTGAGGAGGAGACATCATTCAAATACAGGATGGTGTCATCCGCATACAAGGATATTTTCTCCTCCACCACTCCCATTTGAAGCCCCCTGATCCCGGATTCTGCCCGAATTTTGGCCGCTAGGGGCTCCACCGCCAGGGCAAACAGCCCCGGTGACAGCGGGCACCCCTGTCTAGTTCCCCGGCACAGGGGAAATTCCCTTGATAATGAATTACTCGTACGTACCTTAGCCCTGGGTGAGGCGTACATCAGGCGCAGCCACCCAATAAACGTCGGCCCAAACCCAAACTTCCGGAGGACAGCCCAGAGGTACTCCCATTCAACGGAATCAAACGCTTTCTCGGCGTCCAAGGACACCACTACCCCCGGGCTGCCCTCCGGTGCCGCATCCAAATGCGTCAGGAGCCTGCGTATGTTTATGTCTGTCCCTCTGCCCGGCATAAACCCGGACTGGTCCGGGTGGATTAAAGCTGTGATCACTGAATTTAGACGCCCCGCCAAGGCTTTGGCAAGTATTTTGAGATCCACGTTCAGTAACGAGATTGGGCGATAAGAGGAACACAGCTCCGGATCCTTACCAGGCTTAGGGAGGACAACAATTACCGCCTCGGACATAGACGAGGGGAGAGCTCCACTCTCAAATGTTTTCAGCAACACCTCCCTGTAGATAGGCAAGATTTCTTCTGTATATTGTTTATAGAATTCCGCCGGGTAACCGTCCGGTCCCGGTGTCTTGCCGCCCTGTAGGGATTTCACCGCTAGCTGGAGCTCCTTGAGAGTAAGAGGACTATCCAATCTCTCCCTAGTAGCTTCTGTTAGACATGGCAAGTCTATCCCCTCAAGGTACGCCTGCAACTCAGGTTCAGTGAATTGTACTCTAGAGCTATACAGTTCTTGATAATAAGTTGCAAACTGTTCATTTATTTGGGAGGGGTCCGTTAGAGCTTCTCCGTCAGAGGACCGGATACAGGGTATAGATACTGGGGAGGAATACTCCCTTGACAGCCAGGCCAATAAGCGACCACTTCTCTCCCCCTGCTCGAAAATCCGTTGACTCTGATGCAGAAGATGGAGTTTTGTATTTGATATGCGTATGAGAGAGACGTCCCTCAGCGCCTCCTGCAAGGAAGCATACGCCTGAGAGGTACGATCTCTAACATAGGCCGCCTCTAGCCCACTCACCCTAGCTTCTGCCCTCTCAAGTTCCTCACGGGCCCCTCTACGAACTTTCCCCACTCGGTCCTGAAACTTACCCCTCATACACACCTTAAATGCATCCCAGACAACCGAGACAGGGATAGATCTATCCCAGTTCACCCAGAATTCAGCCAGATCAGCTCTACACGGGACATCCACCCTTGAGTCAGATAACCAGAATCTGGAAAGTCGCCATAACCCCTCTGGAGCGCGGTTTGTTAGTTCTAGCTGCAGGGAGACAGGGGCATGATCCGAGATCCCTCTGGGGAGAATAACAATGTCTTTAATACTAGACAGGATCATTCCTCCTGCGTAGACCAGGTCTATTCTAGAAAAAGTTTTGTACGTGGCTGAGTGACAGGTAAATGCCCTCACCCGAGGATTTCTCCATCGCCAGACATCTGTAAGATTAAAGGCCTCTGCCCACGCTTTAAGGTCGGACAAGGGTCCCGATGACCGAGACATCCTATCCACCTCAGGATCCGGGACCATATTAAAGTCCCCCAGCAGCAGAACATTATCAGTAGCATATTGTGAAACTTTAGAGATCAGTTGATAAAGAAAAGAGACCGAGGCAGGAGGGGGGATATAGAGTCCCACCACCACCAGTTCCAGGCTCATTATGATAGCATGGATGATTATGTATCGCCCTCCGGGATCTATATCTAGAGCCAGCAAACGGAAGGGGAGGGATTTGCGCACCAGGACACTCACCCCTCTTGCCAGGTTAGAGTAGGTAGAATGGTACGCATGCCCCACCCAGGGCCTACGCAAGCTCATTGTTTTCCCTCCCACAAGATGCGTCTCCTGGAGTATACATATGTGGGGGGACTGTCTCTGCAAGAACTGGAACACCAGTGATCGCTTAATCTTGGAGTTTAGACCCCTGGTGTTCCAGGAGACAATTTTACATAAAGACATTAAGCCACCATCGTACATTAAAAGCCGGATATGACATCACCACCATCAGCGAACCGCCCACCGTCACATATGCCTTGCCAAATTGTGTAACCATCTCAACATGCAATATATAGCACATGACACACTGATTAAACTGACTTCCCTTAACATATTTGCGTACAAACCAAACAAAAACCCCCCCAACCTTCCCCCCACCCCCCTCCCCGCCACCCCCCACCCCAACCGGAGGGAGCTTCATTCCCGAGACAACTAGAGGCAACATGCCTCTGTGGAGGTATCGTGTACAAGAAGGCACCGGAGTCCCGTCCTCTGGAGTACAGTACATGGACCGGATGATGGAGACTGAGATATGTGGGATCAGTGCAGTCTCCCAGCATAAGCTGGGGGTAGGAAAACTTAGTTGCAAACCCGTAGAACTTGAACCATAAAGTAATCCACAACATTTCCAAGGAGTGCAGACTTAGCTGTATTGCAGAGCTAGGCATAGCGGGACACGCTGCACATCTTCTCAACCTCCCCCCTGCATAGGGCAATCCCATGGTGCAGAAAAATTTAGCAGCGTGGCGGGGAAGGAACGGGATCCTCCCTTAAGCTGGATCCCAAACAGGGCTCATAGTTCACATTCCGTGCAGCGTCAACCCTCCCATTCCCCTTAAAGGAACATAGGGAAAGCCAGTAACAAGGGGAGGACTGCCGTGTGTTTCAGTATGCCTCGTGCAAGTCCTTGCTCGTAGCTCTCTGGCACATGGGAAATCCAGAGCAGCCCTATCAGGAGGTGGGCATTATTGGAGTGAGGATCTCCGTCCTTAATTATGTCTGGAGAGTTAGTCTGCTCTGCCGTCTGACTCCTTTCCAACACTGTGATCACACTGTTGCATCCGTGTGGGGATGTAAAAATGAAAAGGTATATAACCAGCGATATTTAGTGCCTGCGTACCGTCTCTATCCAGGAGGAGGCTTCCGCCGGCGAGGTGAAGAAGCGGGTGGACTCTCCATCCTCCACCCGGAGACGTGCCGGAAAAAGCATACTGTACTTTATACCTTTGGCCCTCAGTTTGGCGCGAACTGTATCGAACGATTTACGCTGCCTCTGTGTCTCCATGGAAAAGTCAGGGAATATCATCAGCCGCGTGTTCTCATATTTCAGCTCTTGCAGTGCTCTGGCTTCTCTCAGTATCATATCTCTATCTTTGAAATGGAGCATTTTAAATATGAATGTGCGAGGGGGGGAGCCCTGCGGCCCCCGTGTCGCTGGCATGCGGTGGGCCCTTTCTATAGTGAAGAAGGGAGAGAATCTCGCCCCGGGGAGCAGATCCTTCAGGAGACGCTCCGTGAATACAGTAGGGTCCATACCTTCAGCTCCCTCCGGGAGGCCGACGATGCGGAGATTGTTCCTCCTGTTCCTGTTCTCTGCATCTTCTGCCCTACTCTCCAGGGCTTTCACTCTCGCCTTCAATGTGTGTAGGTCACGTACAGTATCCTCAGTCCCGGAGACCCGCTGCTCCACCTCCGCCATGCGGCCGCGGAAGGAGTCCAGGTCTCTTCGGATAAAGTCCACATTGGTTTGGACGTGGTCTATCTTATCCATTAGGGCCGCCTGACCCGAGGCAATTGTTTGAATGGCTGCAGCTAGATCAGCAGCCGTAGCTGGAGGAGAGTCCGCTGCCTCCGTCTGGGACGCCATGTGTGCTGTAATGGCCGCCTGGCTCCGTGTCCTCGCTCCTTCAGGATGTGCCGCTGCTGATTTGGACCTTCTGGATTTGCCGCTGGGCATGACCCAGGGTCTCAGCCGATCCCCTGGGCTCTCGATCGGCACAGGATTGGCACCAGATCCGAGGTTATAGGAAGGATAAGAAGCAGTCTCCAGGAGCTCTGTTACTGAGCGTCCTCTCCCGTCGCCATCTTGGACACGCCCCATATATGGCATTGTTTACTGCCACTGTTTGGCCTCCCAAAGTCTGAAGGATAGTAAACTGGCCCCTGGGTAATAGAGTTTGGCTACCTCTGTCCTAGACATAGACATGCGCAGTGGGTGTGCCAGGTGTGCCTGGGCACACCATAATCACTACATGTGGTACTGATTCCTCCTACTTCCATGGGCTTCCTCCTGTGTTGTGCCCCCTACCTGCAGTGCTGCTTGCTTCTTTCTTTCCCCCCCACGCTGAGGGGGATGTTTCAGGATGGAGAGCAGAGGAAGGGGGCTATGTCATTTTCCAGCACCTTCCTTTTCTAAATGAACACGGTGAACACGCTCACTCACTGTGTCCATTCCTAACTGAGGCAAAGTAAAAGGTGTTTACTATGCTTCAATTTGTAAATGAACTGGAAGCCACTCAGCACAGAGCACTTCCAATTCATTCTCTGTCCAGTGCAGCTGAGGCTGCAGAGAAATGAATGTGTGTTCGAGATCTGGGGTGCACACCCTAATGCAATAGGTCGAGCACAACACCTATGGTCCTAGATGAACAATTGCAGAAACAGAAAAGGTTAATTTCTCTCTCAGGAGGAATTTTAAATTACTTTTTACACATCATTTATATCTGTGATATCGTATTCTCTACTCTGAAGGCCGCTTGTTCAACCAGCCCTCCTTATGACAATACATTTATGTTCATCATTGCCGGTGTTGTATACTTACAATATTTAACTCTGCAATTCTCTGACTGCTCACCGGCGTGCCGCATAGATATAACTTTACACTTCATAAAGCTCATTGTTCATGAATCTGGGATGCTGGAGGAAGAAGATATGGATTCTCCGATATGACATAACCAGAGATTGTGAAACCACTTTGTTCTCTGTTATTGTCAATTGCTACAAGAAATGTGATGTGTATTGAAGAGAGCTATGATTATACTGTTTTATGTCACTCCAGGACTTTTATGTATATGTAGCTTTATTGTAGAGCGCTGAACGTAACATATAGAGGCTGTGATAATAAAACTGAGCTTTATTGTGGAATAAGAGATGATGAATGAATAGACGACCATTCACTCTGCATAGTATACATCTACTCATTCCCCCAAAGGATTTACACACAAAGAAACCTACTTATTTTATTTATATATTTACCATTTACTATTATACATTGTATTTCTTCTTATACATTTTTATATCAATGACACTTGTTATACAGTGCTGTGCAGAGAATATAGAATCATTTACATCTCTACGCTCAAGGAGCTTACACTCTAATGCCCCCCCCCCCCCCCCACTGCCACACACTATTATTAGTATACATGTATATAGCTCTGACTTATACCGCATTGCTGTACAGAGATTACTGAGCCAGTCACATCAGTCTCTGCACCATAGGAGCTTCTCCGCCAGGTGGTGCTGTTCTGCAGGGTGCTGTTGGCTCACTCTGCTGTGATCTCAGCTGAGAGAAGCAGCAAGCCTGGGGCCTCTCATGCAGGCTTTTCCCAGGCAAGTATGGACCGTGTTGGGGAAGACTAAGGTGGAGGCTCTCCAGAGGCACTGAGGCCTACTCCATGTGCTCAAGCTGCAATGGATCCTGGGCCTGTCCCTATGCAAGGGGAGTCCTTACCAGTCTTCCAGGATAGAGTGGTGAACAGACTTTGCCGCATTGCTAAGGTGGAACAGAAACTTTCTGTCATGAAAGAAGATCTCAGGAAAAAGAAATCCCTGCATAGTAAGTCTGGAAACAGTAAGAGGGAAGTCTCTAAACTGAAGTCTCTGGAGGAGGCATTGAAAAAGCAGGAGAAGTTGGTCACCTCTCTGAAGGAGAGCAGCGGTGTGTTCAGAGAAAAGTGTGAGAATGAGGAGAGATTCCAACAGATGAAGGAAAGTGCCTGTGCCAGTACCAGCCAGAGGGTGGATGCCACAGCAACGGCGACAGTATGGATGGGGGGTAAGGAAGTGGCTTCACATGGTGGCCCCAGTACTACCCCTGTCTCAGGATCTGTCATGTCTGAGTCAGTATCTGCCCCCCTCCCTCCCCAGCAGCCTGGGTCATCTCAGAAGGAGATGAGGAAAATGGCAGATTGCTGCAGGCCATTACAGAAATGGAACCTCTTTTGAGCGGCACCAACTCATCAGATGAGGATCATGATAATGGAGTGCTTGCTGAAAATCTCTCTCAATGTGTGGAGGACTTTCCCAAGATTGCATCTGCCAACAGATCCTTGAAATCAGCAGGGAATGCAGGAGGAGCTGGCTGCGAGGACTCCCACATGGACACTAGCAGTGCAGAGCAGGAATGTCGCATGAACATTAAAACTGCAAGCAGGAGGGCCGTATGAACGCTGAAACAGCTGGTGTTTTTTCTAAACAGAAGACTTTACTTGATGACTGGACTGCTGGTATCTGTGGTACTTCTGAGACTATGGTGAGCGGGACTGTTGTGCTGGAGGGGAGGAGGGAGGATCAAGTGGTGGGTAATTTACCAAACCAGATTTCAGAGGTTCCTTTGCAGCCAGTTAATATTCCTATGCAACCAGTTAACGTTTCATCTGTCCCAGTTAGGAATTATGCTAAGGCTGTGTCAGGACAAAGTCGTGCTGCTGGTGGTAGAAGGGAGCCAGTTGTGCGACTTTCACCTAATGCACCTTCCATTAAACGCAAGAATGTGGTACAGCTCAGATGGGAAGGAGGAGATATTCCACCTATCAGAAGGGTGGTTATGGATAAGATCCTAGCCATGGGATTTAAGGCGGAGGATATTTATGCTCTCATCAGTCCGGCTGGTTCCTTTGAATATGATTTGTGAACGATTTGAGCATGTGTATAGGAGCCAGCTGGACTGGAAGGGGCTTGTCCCTAAAGTTGTCTCACGACAGCCCTTGATTAAGAATGTGACTATCCTGGAGCATGCTGACGTGAGGCGTACCCACGTCTGAGGGGAATGGCCTGACGCGGTGCCTGTGCGAGCCCATGGAGGAGGTCCCAGTGAACTGCCAAAAAGCCGAGCGGGGTGTGAGACCGTGGAGCTCCAGCGGCTGAAGGCCGTTGGAAGCGCTCGCATCGGCCACGTTTAACACAGCCTTTCACATAGCGGGGGGAGGATCGAAGGCAGTCTGGCAAGGTAATCGGCGGACGCCCTCCGGATCGGTCGGCTCCCGCTGTCCTTCCTCCCTCCCTCCTGCCCCCCTCCCCAGCCGCCTCTCCCTGTTCCCCTGCCTGGCGTGGTAGGAGTAAGCATATAAGGAAAGAACAACGAATTGAGCTGCCCAGGGAGCCATTCACCTACCCCAGAAATCGTTTGGACTGCATGCCGGAAGGAGTTCTCTCATGGGGGTCAGGTAATAATGTCTGAGCTGTGATGTGAGTAAAGAACACAATTCCCAGGTAATAGATTCCCAAACTGTATGGAAACTATATGTGCTGTGCAGATGGAAATTGAACTGTATACATACGGCTAGATGAAGGATATATTCTTGTCTGCTACTGGTCAATATTATAAGAGGGACTAACTCGTAAGCCCTAATTTTTAAAAGCTCTTCCTGCTTTGTTGGTTGGATCTCGGCTGGGAAAAATAATTTACCTGGGTATGAACATTTAAACTGATAAGTGCATCTATCTATCCTCCCTATCTTTTGGCTTGTGCCCCTTACTGGACTGTAAACAGTGAACCGTGAGACATCTTCTGGGGTCAAGGAGATTACTACGTTAGAGAGTATGGGGTAAAGATATATCTCCCTTTGGGCCCTATTAGAAAAACCTTACTTGGGGGAATTGAAACAAGAAGTATGAGAGGGAGGACACAGAGAGCAACTGAAACTAAGACCCCCAGAGAAAGTCTAAACACGAGCACAATCCAGAAATATTTAAAAGTGAGGAGTCCCCAAAGCCCAGGAGAGGAGAAAAAACAGGAAAGTATAAAAGGGAAAAATAAAAAAGTTACAAAATCAAAAGGGGTTCAGGGTGATAAATCTAGGGAAGGTACTGGAATTGAAATAGCACAGAATCCAAATACTTCTAAAGAACAAGGTAATATGGCCCAAATGCCAACAAAATTGGAAATGATGGAAATGTTTGCTAAACTTGAAAATGCCATCAAAAGTGAGATCACCAACGTAAGAGGGCATATGGGACACCTGTTGAAGAGAGTGGAAGAGGCTGAGGAAAAAACAGGACAACAAGCCCAAGAGATTGGGGAGTTAAAGGCACAAGTAAAAAAAATGAAAATGGAACATAGAGATCTCCTTTACAAGTTAGAGGACCAAGAGAACCACAATAGACGTCAAAATCTCAGGATACAAGGTCTACGAGAACAGCAGGGGGAAGACTTGGAAATGAAAAAAATATTTAACCCGGTATTGGGCAGAGGAGAAGACGAGTTAAAGATAGACTGAGTACATAGGGTAAGGAAACCCCCGGTCAGAAAAAAGAGATACCCCGAGACGTCATAATAAAATTCCATCAACACGAGGATTAAGCTAAAATATGGAGCAACCTGAGAAGAGCACCCCCATTACAATACGAGAGAGTAAACCTCCAGGTGTTCACAGATTTATCAGCTGGAACTTTAGCACAGAGGCGACAACTTAAACCTCTTTTAGAACAATTGAAAGTAGCTAACATCAAGTATAACTGGGGGTTTGCAGCATCACTTGTAGTACAGAAAGAGGGAAGGACAGTGCGATTAAAATTTCTAGAAGATCTTCAGGACTTCTGTAAAAGACTTGAGATCCCAATTCCAAACCTTTCTGGCAGACAAGAACAAGAAAGAGTGACGGGGGAAGATGGACACTGGCAGAGAGCCTAAACGATAGCTAAATATTTATAGGTTGGAGTGGTGGGGATGGGGGGGATTGGGGTGGGGGGTGTTACCCCAAAAGTGATGTGGGGAGTCTGAGCGATCTGAGGTTTACCGGGGTGCTGTGGGTCCTCCCCGTGGGCTCGGTCCGGTCCCTTAACCCCCTTGCAGTGGGGGAGGGGAAGAGGGACACGGACAAAAGGGGCCACGGTCAAAGTCACACCCTAAATGGTGGGGTTCACTAGATGAGATCTGAAGGGACCCCTGACTGTGATACCAAGGCCAAAGTGAGGCCGGAGAGGGGCGTTGGGGCGGAGGGGATGGGGGGATGGGGGTGGGCGGGGTTTGGAGGGGGGGGAGGTATCTATGTGGAAGGTGACACGGGAGGGCTCCTCTGGTATTTTGCAAATAAGTATGTCTAGCCCCGAGAAAGTCAAATAAAGGGTTCCCAACATAGGAAATTAAGATAGAAGAAATGACAACAATAAACTTTATGACCTACTATGTTAGAGATTTAAACACTCCCACTAAGAGACACAAGATCTTGAAAGAACTTAAACAATATGGGGCAGGTGTGGTCTTTTTACAAGAGACCCACCTATCCCACGAGTCTAATGTGAAATTGCACTCCAGTAACTTCCCAACATGGTATTACGGGGATACAATCACAAAGAGAGCTAGAGGTGTCGCAATAGGGTTTGCGAAAGGTATTAGATTTGCCCTAGAGGATAGGCCGACAGACCCTGAAGGGAGATTCCTCTTCCTAAAAGGTAAACTAGGTGCGATGGAGTGCACGTTGGTAAATATCTATGCCCCGAATAGGAATCCAATTAAGTATTTAATGGCTATTTTGGGAAAGTTGATGGAATTTGAGAGCGGGTATGTGATCCTGATGGGAGATATGAATTTCTGCATGGATCCAAGTCTAGATAGTACCTCCCGGGTGCAGGAGACAACGTACAATTAAAAAGGATAAAACAAAAATTGCATGCGTGTCAACTAGTAGATAACTGGAGGATCCTTAACGCTAAAAAACAAGATTTTACGTTTTTTTTCCCCTGTACACGGGTCCTACTCAAGGATAGACTATATCTTGGTCGAACATAGAATGATTGAGTGGGTGAAAGACTCTGGTGTAGAAATTTCAACATTATCGGATCACTCCCCAGTAAAAATGAAGATGGTAGTCCCTGGTATTCGTAGACAATCATATGCTTGGCGCTTAAATAAAGATCTTATTCAGGACGAGGAGACTTCAGAATTCATGAGAAAGGAATTAGGACAATGTTTTGAAATAAACGATACAGGGGAGGTCTCGGGGTCCACCCTGTGGGAGGCGCATAAGGCCTACATAAGGGGGATTCTGATAGAAGTAGGTACAAGGAGAAAAAAAAAGAACTGAGAAAATCAAAAAACTAGCGGAAGAGATTTTTAGAGCAGAGCAGGAACATAAGAAACATCAGGGTACTCAGACAGAAGTATATCAAAAGTTAGTAATGAAAAGGGATGAACTGAAGGATCTTATGTAATATGAATCAACAAGGACATTCAATAGAATAGCTAAAGAAAGATACCAGTGGGGAAATAAGGCTAGTAAAAATCTTGCCTGGATGTTGCAAAAGAAAAAATCTATAAACTATATAGAAAAAATTCAAACAAAAGGAGGTGAAATGGTACAATCTACCAAGAGTATAGCGAAAACATTCAAACATTATTATCAAGATCTGTACTCGGTAACCTCTGATGGGGGCCAGTCAGGAGATAAAAGAAGCAAAATAAATGACTTCCTTAAAAAGGCCGATCTATCTAAAATCCCAGAGAACCTGAGAGAAACATTACAGTCCCCAATAACAGAGGAGGAAATAAATAAAGCCCTCTCGGATTCGGCTCAAGGGAAAAGTCCTGGTCCGGACGGGTTCACAACGTACTATTACAAAAAATACAAAGAGATTCTTATCCCAAGGTTATGCCAATATATGAATGGCTTGGGGGCAGAATATGAAATGGGCGGAGAGGCTCTTTCTACAATTATTACAGTAATCTTGAAGGAGGGGAAAGACGGGATGATGTGTTCCAGCTAAAGGCCAATCTCGTTGCTGAACACAGACACAAAATTGTCAGCTAAAGTATTGGCAGGCAGGATAAAAGGAGTGATGACTCTCCTGGTACATCCGGACCAGGTGGGCTTCGCTCCTAGAAGGGAGGGAAGGGACAACGGGGTCAGAACACTCCTCCTCCTCCAAAGGATAAAAGAAAGTGGGCCCCCAGGCCTACTCCTGTCAATAGACGCCGAATAGGCCTTTGACAGGGTAGACTGGGGGCTCATGATACAGACTTTAGAAATTATGGGAATTGGCCCTAGAATGATCCGGTGGATTAAAATATTATACCATCACCCAGCAGCAACTATAAGAATAAATGGATCGCAGTCCCTACCCTTTGAGATGAAAAACGGGACAAGGCAGGGGTGTCCTTTATCCCCACTCTTGTTTGTTCTATCTTTGGAACCATTATTGGCTATGGTACGAAAGAACCCCGACATAAGCGGGTTTAAGATTGGAGAGGAAGAGCATAAATTTGCAGCATTTGACAGAAGACAGAAGAACTACTGTTGAAAACGGAATTCAAGTTTTCCTGGAGGAAGGAACTGAATTACTTGGGAATCAAGCTAGCGAATACTATGAATAGGATATATGAATAGGATATATAAAATAAATTTTATACCATTGTTAGATGAAATTCGAACTGAATGTAACAGAATAATTGGGAGGCCTATATCATGGATAGGCCGTATTAATATTATAAAGATGGTCCTCCTACCAAAGATTTCTTATAAGTTTCAGATGTTTCCACTGTCTCTACCCCAATCATACCTCAGAAAACTAAAATCAATAATTATGAACTCAATATGGAAATATAGAAAACCGAGAGTCTCTTTTGCAACCTTAAGACAGGAAAAGAAAAGAAGAGGGCTAGCGGTTCCAGACATCTATAATTCCTATAACGCGATTGTGTTGTCAAGGGCGGTTGAATGGGCCAAGGAAAAAAATGAAAAAAAGATGGGTCAAGATAGAAAAAACACTTAGCAAGGCACAACTAGGAAACATAATTTGGAACCCACCACATTATAGAATGATTGATGTAAATACACTCGCACTTACACGGAATGTTTTAAAAATTTGGGACAAGATGTATAAACATCTTAATGGGAATTATAATTCTCTATTAATTGCGTTAAAAGATAACACATTTTTTGCACCAGATAAAAAAAGACACAACACAGCTAAGAGATATAATTAAAAAAGGAAAAATCCTTTCACTTCAAGAGTTAAAACACAATAATAATTTTTGGTTAATTGATGAGTGGCGGTATCTCCAGGTGTACCACTTTACTCAGAGTCTTCCTCACCCTATTAGATCAGGGGAAGAGTTGACTCCGTTGGAAAGGTTGTGTATTGTAGATAACTCAAAAAATACGATATCTAAGTTGTATAAACTTTTGTTGAGGGTGGAGGAGGTGGAGATCCCGCCATATATTAGAAAATGGGAACAGGACTTGGGGTCACATAGGGATAATATCACTATTGAAAAATTACTGAACTTGCTTCATAGTTCAGCGGTTGGCACCAAAACTGCGGAAATGAATTATAAATGTTAACTAGATGGTATGCAACCCCAGACAAAACCAGTAAATACCAAAAGGATAAATCAGCGGATTGTTGGCGGGGTTGCAAGGAGGTAGGGACAATGGCACATCTATGGTGGGCTTGTCCCAAAATTAAAAAAATTTGGAAAAAGATTATTCATTACATAAAAGAAATTACTAAAAAAGAAATAGCGGAGGATCCGTGGGTGGTGTTGCTTCACAGAGTAGAGGGAGATGTGAAACAATACAAGGAGTCATTGATACCGTATCTGTTAAATGCTGCTAAAAAACTCATCCCCAAGAAATGGCAAGAAGAGGAAAGTCCATCAATATGGGAGTGGATTGACTCTGTTGAGGAAACATTTAAAATGCAGTGTTTGAGAACAAACTTTGAAGATAACAATGAAGGGTTTTAGAGTGAAGTGGGATTGTTGGAGGGAGTTTAAAAGATCATGGAGTTATGTTGAGGAACTAAGATTATAGCTCTATTATGGAGTTAGAAGAATTAAAGTTTTATTTAGGGCGAATACGCAGAGGTTGGCGGGGAGAGGTGGGAGGGTGGGTGTAGATTAGGCTTTAGACTGGGTATTAAGGATTGGTATTACTGGGAAAGCTTGGTTGTATTAACTTTACTAGTGCATATACTAAGCTACCCTGTTTCCCCGAAAATAAGACCTAGTGTGATTGTCGGTGATGGCTGCAATATAAGCCCTACCCCCCAAATAAGCCCTAGTTGAAGTCCTTTTAGGTCTTATTTTCAGGGTAGGGCTTATTTTCGTGGAAACAGGGTAGGGCTTATTTGGGGGGTAGGGCTTATATTGCAGCCATCACTGACAATCACGCTAGGTCTTATTTTTGGGGAAACAGGGTACTATGATGTGACAAAGAGTTGGGACAATAATGAGCCGTAATGGTGATTTAAGCTTCCCAAATAGAGTTCGCTGAAGTGGCAAAAAAAGAATGTGACTATCCTGACTAGGAATGAGTCTATACCCACCGAGGATTTATGGGTCTGGTTGAGGAGGTTTGGTGAAACGTTGTGTCCCCTAAAAAAGATTGTGGATGATGGAGGAATCTGGACGGGTGGGTGGTCAGTATCATTGAGGTTGAGTGTGTGTGGGAATGTGGTCCAGCATTTACCCTCTTCTGCCTTTATTGGTAGAGATAGGATTACCGTCTTTTACCCTGGTCAACCTAGCTGTGTCATAAATGTGGAGTCAAGGGAGATTTCTCCTCTAAATGTCCAGAACAGAAGTGCTCTTTGTGTCCGGAATTGGGGCATCTGGCCAGGGACTGTAACATCATTAAATGTAACCTATGTGATAAGATTGGTCACCCTTATAGCCGGTGCCCTGAGGCTTTGCACAATAAGCCAGAGTTGGTGGAGGAATTCTTCCGTCTGGATAGAACAGAGTCTGGGTTGGCAGAGGTTGTACCAGGGGATCCTAGTGTCTCTGTCCCGTCAGAATCTGTGTCTGTGAGGCCGTCAGTGGTGTCAGTGTCTCCCCAGTCTGTGGTGTCAGTGTCCCCCCAGTCTGTGGTCTCCCAGTTAGTGTCAGAAAGTGTGGTTGATAGGTCTGTTTCTGTACCTATTGTTTTTCCTAGTGTAGTGAAGGCAGTGGAGTGTGCTGGAACAGAATGTATGGTGGTGCCAACCCCTCCTCCTCGGCGTAGCAGAAGTTCGGCTGGAGGTCAGCGGACACCGAGGGGTGGAGTGAGGGATGGATTGGATGTTGGTGGGGGGGAATGAGAGTGGCTGGTGCAGAATGCTGTGGGGGGAGGGGTTAATGGGGGGGTTTTGGAATCGCATCCTGATGGCGATTAAATCTCTTAAGGTTTTTTAGCCTGGATTGTGTTTAGGTTGAGGTTCCGGGTTTGTAGTCTCTTTTTTGTTGTCATTAAAATGTTTCTTAATGTTATCTTGTCAGGAAACGGTTTTCTTTACTTGCTGATGTAAGCACGCTTGTTTTTGTTTAGTTGTTATTTATTTTTGTGTAAATATATATATATAGATGACTCCCGCGCTGTCTTAAGGTCTAAGCTAGGAAACACTGCTGCAAAAACCTATAAATCTTTGTTTAATAAGGTATTTAATAATGGTTAATAAGCTGTATGTTTGTATGATTTTTTAATAATAAAAAAAAGAATTACACTGTAATGTCCCCCCCACAGTCACACTATTATTATTATACATTTACAGTGCTTTGAAAAAGTATTCATACCCCTTGAAATTGTCCACATTTTGTCATGTTACATCCGAAAACGTAAATGTATTTTATTGGGATTTTATGTGATAGACCAACACAAAGTGGTACCTAATTGTGAAGTGGAAGGAAAATGATAAATGGTTTTCAAATTTTTTTTACAAATAAATGTGAAAAGTGTGTGTGTGTGTGTGTGTGGGGGGGGGGCTTTGTATCCAGCCCCCTTTACTCTAATACCCCTAACTAAAATCTAGTGGAACCAATTGCCTTCAGAAGTCGCCTAATTAGTAAATAGAGTCCACCTGTGTGTAATTTAATCTCAGTATAAATACAGCTGTTCTGTGAAGCCCTCAGAGGTTTGTTGGAGAACCTTAGTGAACAAAAAGCATCATGAAGGCCAAGGAACACACCAGACAGGTCAGGGATAAAGTTGTGGAGAAGTATAAACCAGGGTTAGGTTATAAAAAAAATCTCCCAAGCTTTGACCATCTCATGGAGCTCTGTTCAATCCATCATCGGAAAATGGAAAGAGTATGGCACAACTGCAAACCTACCAAGACATGGCCGTCCACCTAAACTGACCGGCCGGGCAAGGAGAGCATTCATCAGAGAAGAGCCAAGAGGCCCATGGTAACTCTGGAGGAGCTGCAGAGATCCACAGCTCAGGTGGGAGAATCTGTCCACAGGACAACTATTAGTCGTGTTCTCCACAAATCTGCCCTTTATGGAAGAGTGACAAGAAGAAAGACATTGGTGAAAGAAAGTCATAAGAAGTCCTGTTTGCAGTTTGTGAGAAGCCACGTGGAGGACACAGCAAACATGTGGAAGAAGGTGATCTGGTCAGAGGAGACCAACATTGAACTTTTTGGCCTAAAAGTAAGACACTATGGGGTTGATTTACTAAAGGGAAAAAGACTGTGCACTTTGCAAAGTGCAGTTGCTCCAGAGCTTAGTAAATGAGCTGAAGCTCTGCTGACTTCCATCATCCAATCACGTGCAAGCAAAAATGCTGTTTTTTTAATTTTCCTTGCACAGGATTGGGTACTCTTTGCAAAGTCAGGCCTTGCCTCATTTGCTAAGCTCTGGAGCAATTGCACTTGTAGAGAGCAACTGCACTCTGCAAAGTGCACAGTCTTTTTGCCTTTAGTAAATCAATCCCTATGTGTGGCGGAAAACTAGCACTGCACATCACCTGGAACACACCATCCCCACCGTGAAACATGGTGGTGGCAGCATCATGTGGTGGGGATGCTTTTCTTCAACAGGGACAGGGAAGCTGGTCAGAGTTGATGGGAAGATGGATGGAGCCAAATACAGGACAATCTTAGAAGAAAACCTGTTAAGTGAGGTACACACTATAAGAAAATCGGGCGAACGATCATCTGACTTTCCTCATTGTTTTACTGCAAATTGGAATCGATGAACGAAAATTTGTATGAAAATTCTCATACGACAAAGGCTTTTTTGTTGTTGTTTATTGTTTCTGACCATGCGCAGTCTCTCTTTTCTGATTTTGCTTGTATGAAAATCGTGCGAAAACGGTACACATTAAACGAAAATCATCCATTCTGTTCCGTATGAGAAAAGTTTTGGAGTTTGTCCTTTTGGGAATTATTGTACGAAAATTCGGAATCATAGTTACACAGTAGGTGAGGTTAGAAAAAACAGACACAAGTCCATCAAGTCCAACATATGTGTGTGAATCGGCAGTTGAAAGTTGTGTACACACTATACAAAAATCATACGATAATTTTTTGCACGAAAATGTTGGCCCAATTTTCTTATAGTGTGTAATGAGCCTTTAGAGTCTGCAAAAGACTTGAGACTGGGGCGGAGGTTCACCTTCCAGAAGGACAACGACCCTAAACATACAGCCAGAGCTACAATGGAATGGTTTAGATCAAAGCATATTCATGTGTTAGAATGGTCCAGTCACAGTCCAGACCTAAATCACATTGAGAATCTGTGGCAAGATTTGAAAATTGCTGTTCACAGACGCTCTCCATCCAATCTGACAGAGCTTGAGATATTTTACAAAGAAGAATGGGCAAAAATGTCCCTCTCTAGATGTGCAAAGCTGGTAGAGACATTCCCAAAAAGACTTACAGCTGTAATTGCAGAGAAAGGGGGTTCTACAAAGTATGGACTCCGGGGGGCGCCATACAAATGCCCCCCCCCCCTACACTTTTCACATATTTATTTGTAAAAACCATCACATAAAATCCCAATAAAATACATTTACGTTTTTGGTTGTAACATGACAAAATGTGGAAAATTTCAAGGTGTATGAATACCTTTTCAAGGCACTGTGTGTCATTTTTCATTTAGCCCAAAGCTCCACTTTAAAGCCTCTCTCCCGGGCCAAAGTTAACTTTCATAATAAAGTAATTTCTCACATTCTCCGGCAGGTCAAGCGCATCGCCGCTGTGACATGAACGGGAGCTGGGAGCTGGTGCCAGGCAACAACCGTACGTGGGCGAACTACACCGAGTGTGCGAAATTCCTCTCCAACGAGACCAGAGAACGGGTACGTAGATGATTTATCCTTCTCTTTCATCTTCAGATCATGTGCTGTCTATCATATTTAAGGTAATTCTCTGATTTCATCTCGATTTAAGTTCTGCTGGCCAAAGTAGCGTCAGATACCACGTCCAGAAAAAAGTAGTTCCTGCTTTTTTAACCACTTGCTTACTGGGCACTTATACCCTCCCCTTCCTGCCCAGGCCAATTTTCAGCTTTTAGCGCTGCCGCACTCTGAATGACAATTGCGCAGTCATGCAACACTGTACTCATATGACATTTTTATCATTTTTTTCACACAAATAAAGCTTTCTTTTGGTGTTATTTAATTTCCACTTGGGGTTTTTATTTTTTGCTAAAAAAAAAAAAAAAAAAAAGAAAATTACAAAAAAAAAACAGTTTTCATAGTTTGTTATAAAATTTTGCAAACAGGTATTTTTTCTCCTTCATTGATGTGCGTGGATGAGGCTGCACTGATAGTCATCAATAAGGCAGCACTGATGGACACTGATGGGCAGTAATCAGGAGGCACTGATGAGGCTGCAATGATAGGTGGCACTGATAGGCGGCACTAATAGGTGGCACTGATAGGTGGCACTGATAGGTGGCACTGATGGGACCTGATAGGCGGCACTGATAGGTGGCACTGATGGGCACTGGTAGTTGACACTAATAGGCAACACTGATAGTTGGCACTGATGGGACCTGATAGGCGGCACTGATAGGTGGCACTGATAGGCCGCACTGATAGGTGGCACTGATGGGACCTGATAGGCGTCACTGATCGGTGGCACTGATGGGACCTGATAGGCGGCACTGATAGGTGGCACTGATGGGCACTGGTAGTTGACACTAATAGGCAACACTGATAGGTGGCACTGATGGGACCTGATAGGCGGCACTGATAGGTGGCACTGATAGGCCGCACTGATGGGACCTGATAGGCGTCACTGATCGGTGGCACTGATGGGACCTGATAGGCGGCACTGATAGGTGGCACTGATGGGCACTGGTAGTTGACACTAATAGGCAACACTGATAGGTGGCACTGATGGGACCTGATAGGCGGCACTGATAGGTGGCACTGATGGGCACTGGTAGTTGACACTAATAGGCAACACTGATAGTTGGCACTGATGGGACCTGATAGGCGGCACTGATAGGTGGCACTGATAGGCCGCACTGATAGGTGGCACTGATGGGACCTGATAGGCGTCACTGATCGGTGGCACTGATGGGACCTGATAGGCGGCACTGATAGGTGGCACTGATGGGCACTGGTAGTTGACACTAATAGGCAACACTGATAGGTGGCACTGATGGGACCTGATAGGCGGCACTGATAGGTGGCACTGATAGGCCGCACTGATGGGACCTGATAGGCGTCACTGATCGGTGGCACTGATGGGACCTGATAGGCGGCACTGATAGGTGGCACTGATGGGCACTGGTAGTTGACACTAATAGGCAACACTGATAGGTGGCACTGATGGGACCTGATAGGCGGCACTGATAGGTGGCACTGATAGGCCGCACTGATGGGACCTGATAGGCGTCACTGATAGGTGACACTGGTAGTTGACACTAATAGGCAGCACTGATAGGTGGAACAAAATGTTACCCCAGCTCCACTGCCAATATGAAAGTCCACGAGCTGTGATCCGGTGGTCTAGCCAGAACGTTCAGGCCCCAAATACAATACTTGAATCAAAAAGGGCTGCCTTTCTTGGTTACATGGGTACACGGGTACACACTATACGCTAACGCGTTTCGGCTAAGAAGCCTTCATCAAAGCATACATGTTTGATTTAAAAACTGATACTGAGAGTAAGGGGCGGGTGCAGCCTAATCAGAGCAATCAAAGCAATTAAAAACACATGGAGAGAAGAGAAGAAGAAGCACAGCAGGCATATGGAGGACATATCATGAACAAATAAGGCATGTTCAAAGTCGTACAATAAATGTATCAAACAATGCGATTATGTTAGAAAAAGATTCACGTCCATCCTATCGTACAAGCCATACAGTTTTTCTAGTATTCAGAGTATGGATGCACCACACCTCACGCTTAAGCAAAATACGATGAGTGTCACCTCCTCTTGGGGTTTTATTTTTTAACCTGTTCAGCACCAAAAAAGGAAAAAGTTTCGAGATCACCATGATGAATTTCTCGGAAATGTTTTGACACATTTGAGATATTTTTAGCATTAATATTTGTAGTGTCACTCACATGTTCCGAAGATTCTAACTCTCAACGGGCGTATAGTGCACCCAACGTAGTACAGGCACTACATGGAATAACATAAACCACCGTTTTAGAATTGCAGTAAATATACTGTTTGATGTTATATGTTTTCTTAGTAGAAAAGGAAAAAAACTGAGGTGCTTTTTTTTTTTTTATGTCTATGACACTGTCGGCAGGTATTACGGCCACACATGTAAGAACCTACAGTGGGGAGCCGGGTCTGTGGTTTATTTGGCTTCTGGGAGCAAAACAAACTGGGTGACAGCATAGTACCTAGACTGGGGGCCCTTCTACAACCCCCCCTGGATGACACTATACAGATCCTGGTCAGCATACAGGATGGGAAGATGTTCTTTGAGGATCTCAACAATTTTGTTGCATTCTAAAGAAAATGTAGTGACAAAATGAACTTTTATTTCTGTTGAAATCACTGCACTGTTTATGTTTATTTGCACTACTATTCTGAATCATCTCCACCCGATCTCTGTGAAACGCTGTATTTTTACTTCTACCTATTGTTCGTGTTTTGTAAGAGGCGGCAGTGGCTCTCTGTGTGCGGGACCGATGTCCCTCTGATAGAAGCCGGTTCTCAGATTTTTTTTTTCTCCTCACGCTATCAGCATACTGAAGCAGAGCATGATCCCCTCCCTTCAGAGACTGGGCCGCAGGGCAGTATTCCAACATGATAACCACCCCAAACACACCTCCAAGATGACCACTGCCTTGCTAAAGAAGCTGAGGGTAAAGGTGATGGACTGGCCAAGCATGTCTCCAGACCTAAACCCTATTGATCATCTGTGGGGCATCCTCAAACGGAAGGTGGAAGAGCGCAAGGTCTCTAACATCCACCAGCTCTGTGATGTCATCATGGGGGAGGGGAAGAGGACTCCAGTGACAACCTGTGAAGCTCTGGTGACCTCCATGCCCAAGAGGGTTAAGGCAGTGCTGAAAAATAATGGTGGCCACACAAAATATTGACACTTTGGGCCCAATTCGGACGTTTGGGCATCACTTAGGGGTGTACTGACTTTTGTTGCCAGCGGTTTAGACATTAATGGCTGTGTGTTGAGTTATTTTGAAGGGACAGCAAATTTACACTGATATACAAGCTGTACACTCACTACTTTACATTGTAGCAAAGTGTCATTTCTTCAGTGTTGTCACATGAAAAGATAGAAGAAAATATTTACAAAAATGTGAGGGGTGTACTTACTTTTGTGAGATACTGTGTGTGTATATATATATATATATATATATATATATATAAAATGTTTGGGGGTTAGAACAAATTTTCTAGCAAAAAATGCTGATTTAAAGCAAAAAGTGTCAGAAAAGGTCTGGTCTTCAAGTGATATATAAATGTCATCTGGGTACAGTGTCGCATGACCATGCAATTACCAGTTGGTCATGAAGGGGGGTAAAACCTTCCACAGGTCAAGTGGTTAAAATTACTATGGAGCTTTACAAAGAGCGGCAGTTACAGTGGCTTGAAAAAGTATTCATACCCCTTGAAATGTTTCATGTTTTGTCATGTTACAACCAAAAACATAAATGTATTTTATTGGGATTTTATGTGATAGACCAACACAAAGTGTCACATAATTGTGAAGTGGAAGGAAAATGATAAATGAGACAAATAAATATGTGAAAAGTGTGGGGGGGACATTTGTATGGCGCCCCCCGGAGTCAATACTTTGTAGAACCCCCTTTCTCTACAAGTCTTTTTGGGGATGTCTCTACCAGCTTTGCACATCTAGAGAGGGACATTTCTGCCCATTCTTCTTCTTTGCAGAATATCTCAAGTTCTGTCAGATTGGATGGAGAACGTCTGTGAACAGCAATTTTCAAGTCTTGCCACAGATTCTCAATGGGATTTAGGTCTGGACTGTGACTGGGCCATTCTAACACATGAATATGCTTTGATCTAAACCATTCCATTGTAGCTCTGGCTGGATGTTTCGGGTCGTTGTCCTGCTGGAAGGTGAACTTCCGCCCCAGTCTCAAGTCTTTTGCAGACTCTAACAGGTTTTCTTCTAAGATTGTCCTGTATTTGGCTCCATCCATCTTCCCATCAACTCTGACCAGCTTCCCTGTCCCTGCTGAAGAAAAGCATCCCCACCACATGATGCTGCCACCACCATGTTTCACGGTGGGAATGGTGTGTTCAGGGTGATGTGCAGTGTTAGTTTTCCTCCACACATAGCATTCTGCTTGTAGGCCAAAAAGTTAAATTTTAGTCTCATCTGACCAGATCACCTTCTTCCACATGTTTGCTGTGTCCTCCACATGGCTTCTCACAAACTACAAACAGGACTTCTTATGACTTTCTTTCACCAATGTCTTTCTTCTTGTCAATCTTCCATAAAGGGCAGATTTGTGGAGAACACGACTAATAGTTGTCCTGTGGACAGATTCTCCCACCTGAGCTGTGGATCTCTGCAGCTCCTCCAGAGTTACCATGGACCTCTTGGCTCTTCTCTGATGAATGCTCTCCTTGCCCGGCCGGTCAGTTTAGGTGGACGGCCATGTCTTGGTAGGTTTGCAGTTGTGCCATACTCCTTCCATTTTCCGATGATGGATTGAACAGAGCTCCGTGAGATGTTCAAAGCTTGGGAGATTTTTTTTTATAACCTAATCCTGCTTTATACTTCTCCACAACTTTATCCCTGACCTGTCTGGTGTGTTCCTTGGCCTTCATGATGCTGTTTGTTCTCTAAGGTTTTCTAATAAACCTCTGAGGGCTTCACAGAACAGCTTTATTTATATTGAGATTAAATTACACACAGGTGGACTCTATTTACTAATTAGGTGACTTCTGAAGGCAATTGGTTCCACTAGATTTTAGTTAGGGGGTATCAGAGTAAAGGGGGCTGAATACAAATGCCCCCCCCCACACTTTTCACATATTTATTTGTATCATTTATCATTTTCCTTCCACTTCACAATTATGAGCCACTTTGTGTTGGTCTATCACATAAAATCCCAATAAAATACATTTACGTTTTTTGGTTGTAACATGACAAAACGTGGTACATTTTAAGGGGTGTGAATACTTTTTCACTGTAAATAAAAAGTGACTCCGGATGTTTGATGATTCTTTTCTATCTGGTTGTGATTGTTTTATATATGGAGGGGGAATCCTCTGTGGCTGCCATCATCCTGTATCCCAGCCCCCCCCCTCCCCGCGGGAACAATGGCGCTCCTATACGGCGCTATGAAAAGCAATGCGATAAGAGGAATATTTTCAGCTGGTTTCCAGTACAACGTTCGCCCCCGCCCAATTAAAACGCGGGATCGAGAGGCGAACTGATGATTTTAATTACACGCTTGTTACACAAACATCACATGTAACAACCCGCCGACAACCAACGCCGATCACTTCCTGCAAATATTCCGCCTAATTATACTGGAAATTGATCTTCGCTGTCAGTGTGGCGACCACAACGCAACTCCGCAGTCATAATATTAATCGCTTCTCCTGTGAGCATCGAACGTATCATTACCATAAGAGAGGCACAGATTATAATCATTATCAAATGTGTGCTGACAATTAGCCATTTAATTCCATTGAACTGACCCGGGAAGGCGGAAATTTTACTTACAAAAGGCTGTGATATGTTCAGGCTCCTGAATTATACTGGGGGAGGGGAGACTGAGGAATTGCCTCCTCCTCCTTCTACAAAGTTACAATGCACAGTCTGATCACTGGGGGAGGGAAGACTGAGGAAATGCCTCCTTCTCCTTCTACAAAGTTACAATGTACAGTCTGATCACTGGGGGAGGGAAGACTGAGGAAATGCCTCCTTCTCCTTCTACAAAGTTACAATGTACAGTCTGATCACTGGGGGAGGGGAGACTGAGGAAATGCCTCCTCCTCCTTCTACAAAGTTACAATGCACAGTCTGATCACTGGGGGAGGGGAGACTGAGGAAATGCCTCCTCCTCCTTCTACAAGGTTACAATGCACAGTCTGATCACTGGGGGAGGGGAGACTGAGGAAATGCTTCCTCCTCCTTCTACAAAGTTACAATGTACAGTCTGATCACTGGGGGAGGGGAGACTGAGGAAATGCCTCCTCCTTCTACAAGGTTACAATGCACAGTCTGATCACTGGGGGAGGGGAGACTGAGGAAATGCTTCCTCCTCCTTCTACAAGG
Organism: Lithobates septentrionalis; assembly: GCA_037952835.1. Taxonomy (NCBI): domain Eukaryota; kingdom Metazoa; phylum Chordata; class Amphibia; order Anura; family Ranidae; genus Lithobates; species Lithobates septentrionalis. The sequence continues at coordinate 64,704 of JBBDGP010003273.1, forward strand.
TTACAATGCACAGTCTGATCACTGGGGGAGGGGAGACTGAGGAAATGCTTCCTCCTCCTTCTACAAGGTTACAATGCACAGTCTGATCACTGGGGGAGGGGAGACTGAGGAAATGCTTCCTCCTTCTACAAGGTTACAATGTACAGTCTGATCACTGGGGGGAGGGGAGACTGAGGAAATGCCTCCTCCTCCTTCTACAAAGTTACAATGTACAGTCTGATCACTGGGGGAGGGGAGACTGAGGAAATGCCTCCTCCTTCTACAAAGTTACAATGCACAGTCTGATCACTGGGGGAGGGAAGACTGAGGAAATGCTTCCTCCTCCTTCTACAAAGTTACAATGCACAGTCTGATCACTGGGGGAGGGGGCACAGAGGAGGATCAGTCTATATACATTCTCATAGACTTGAGGTTCCAGTTCAGTTGTAGCGCTGACCAATTTTTTTGACCTGGGCTCAGAGAAAGTGGGATGAACCATGTTGATCATCAGACTGGGGACATCTAATGGCAGAAAAAAGTACTGCGGTAGGGAATCTCTGGATTGAAGGTGACAATTGCAGCAAAAGCTGGTTTTGTTATTTTGTCTTTCAATGGGCTAGTCGTTTTTATTGTGTTACTTTTGGTTGGAGTTATTCTTTAGCTTTTTTTTTTTTCGTATCTCATTTGAAGAAGAAGTCACGTGCCGGACCTGTTTTGGAATTTAGATTTGAACGTTTTCTTTGACTGCTTTTTCCGAGGACTTGGTGAAGTGCGTTTTGCCTTCGTTTGTGTTTTTCATTTTATGCCGTATTGATTATTTATGCCTCCTGGATTTTTTTGTGCTACTTTTAGTACTTTTGAGGCTTAACTGAACCCGTTCGCTGTGAGTCCAGCGATTGATTTTTGCGTGCGTTCGGCTATTTGTGAAGCCGGATTGATAAGCCTCGGGTTCCAAGTTGTTCTTTCCGAAAAGGGCAAAGAATTTTTCCACGTCGCGCAGGAAGCGCCAGGAGTCGTGCCGCCTTATTACCGACTATTACACGCTAACATTTCACACTCTCTACCTAATCCCCTCAAAGTTGGGCACTTCAAAGCAACTATAAAATACGGAGGAGGGAGAGGGGCCGCCATCGAGCGTTCTCCTGCTAGTTGAGTTTAGGCGCTCGCCGAGTTCAATCAAGGATTTTCGAGGAGCTGTAGTTAGAAGAAAAGTTGAAGACCAAGTCAACCAAGGGCCCCCGTGCAAGAACAGTTTTTGGACCCCCATTGAAGTAGAAACACTCATTGACTGTGATAGATTCAGAAGAAGAAGAGGCGATACCCAAAATCTCTCTTATCGTTATTCCAGATGGAGTCAGAAAGAGAACATCCCCATAGTACCGATCCAAATTTCGTGAATAGCCAATGGAAGAAGAGTGGGATTACATAGGTCCCCCCTTGAACCCTTCATTACCATTCAACCAAAACCAGTGCATAAAGCAAGATCTTAAATAGACCAACAACAATCTGCCCACAAGAATATATAGGTTTGGCGCTCACATGCGTGGTAAGCAATTTTTCGCGGGCAAAGGCTGGTGTTGGCGTTTCAATCATCATGGCACCACCATGGTTGATATGGTGTCAGGGTGATCGAAGCGCATTGTTTCTATTGTTACATTGTAATATATAATGAAGTGGTTCAACTCATAATGCAGAATCAGTGGGAGCCCTGAGTGTGTCACTTGCCACATCTCCTGCCACCAGATGCAGCATGTCACTTGCCACCATCGCCTGTCACCAGATGCAGCTTTTTAACTTGGCACCGTCACCTGCCACTAGATGTGGATTGTCACTTTCCACATCATCTGCCACAATTTGCAGATTGTCACTTTCCACATCACATGCCACCATTTGCAGATTGCCATGTCACCTGCCACCATTTGCAGATTGTCACTTCCCACGTCACTTGCCACGTCACCTGCCACCATTTGCAGATTGTCACTTGCCACGTCACTTGCCACGTCACCTGCCACCATTTGCAGAACGTCACTTGTGACGTCACCTGCCACCATTTGCAGATTGTCACTTGCCATGTCACCTGCCACTATTTGCAGATTGTCACTTGCCACGTCACCTGCCACCATTTGCAGATTGTCACTTGCCACCATTTGCAGATTGTCACTTGCCACCATTTGCAGAAGGTCAATTGTCACGTCACCTGCCACCATTTGCAGATTGTCACTTGCCACGTCACCTGCCACTATTTGCAGATTGTCACCTGCCACGTCACTTGCCACGTCACCTGCCACCATTTGCAGATTGTCACTTGCCATGTCACCTGCCACTATTTGCAGATTGTCACTTGCCACGTCACCTGCCACCATTTGCAGAACGTCACTTGTCACGTCACCTGCCACCATTTGCAGATTGTCACTTGCCACGTCACCTGCCACTATTTGCAGATTGTCACTTGCCACGTCACTTGCCACCATATGCAGATTGTCACTTGCCACCATTTTCAGATTGTCACTTGCCACCATTTGCAGACTGTCACTTGCCGCGTCACCTGCCACCTGATGCATCATGTTACTTGCCACCGTTGTCTGTCACCAGATGCAGCTTTTTAACTTGCCACTATCACCTGCCACTAGATGTGGATTGTCACTTTCCACATCACCTTCCACCATTTGCAGATTGTCATTTCCCACATCACTTGCCACCATTTGCAGATTGTCACTTGCCACGTCACCTGCCATCATTTGCAGATTGTCACTTGCCATGTCACCTGCCACTATTTGCAGATTGTCACTTGCCACATCACTTGCCACCATTTGCAGATTGTCACTTGCCACCATTTGTAGATTGTCACTTGCCACGTCACCTGCCACCTGATGCAGATTTTCAGTTGCCACATCACCTGCCACCATCTGCAGACTGTCACTTGCCACCTCACCTGCCACCATTAGCATATTGTCACTTGCCACGTCACCTGCCACTAGATGTGGGTTGTCACTTGCCAACTGATGTGGATTGTCACTTGCCATGCCTGCCAGTGCCACCAAATGTGCATTGTCGCTGCATTGGTGGCAGGCTGGCCGCACTGGTGAAATGATGTCATCTCTCTGCTCCCCAGCGCACATTGCTCTCACTTTGAAGTGGCCCAGCTGTGAGGACAGAAGAGTGGTGACGTGGAGAGGGCAGAGAGGGAGAGATGATGTCATCTCTGCTTGTCCGCCCGCTTGTCTCTCTCCTCCACCTCTAATGCCACCCGCCTGCCGCAGCCGCAACCACGACCTGTTGGTTAGGCAGGGACGCAAGAGACTCGGGGCTATGGGCTCCAGATTCGGGGCTCCAGCCTCGATAGCCACACCCCCGGCGACGCCTATGGTCCTCACACCTCTTCTGCAGCTGCGGCACCCCCTTGTCTCCACCCCCACCTTGTCTCAGCAGTCAGCAGCAGAGAGGAGGACAGAACTCCTCCTCCAGATACTGCACTTCTTCGTGCAGCCACAAAGAGGCTCATCTCTACAACTCCCCCCCCCCCATATCACCAGTCGGCAGCAGAGAGGAGAATTTGGCTAACTCTTAGAGGTTTCTATGATGGGATTAGCCTTGTGTTAACTTTAGCTCGTTATCTAACCATTGTGTGATGTTTTGGGTACTATTTGGTTTTATTGTTCATGTCGTGACTGACCTACTTCTGAAGTGTATAAAATCCTGTTTTTTCGTTCAATAAACAGCCATTTCTTTTTTCCGTCTACCTCAACATCTTGTCTGTTTACGATGCTTGGGGTAAACGGGCTGGTATTAGCTGTCGGTCTGCTGGAAGGGTTTGGAGAGCAGGAGGCACTGTTTGGGGGGGGGGGGGGAGGACGCACCTAAGTGGGGTGCCAATCGTTCCATCACACACCACCCCAGGGATTGGCAGGGTCCCCATAAATATTCAGACTGCTTATCTGTCTCTCCTTCCACCGTGAATCCCGAATATTCTAGAATGCAGGGGAGATAATCAGACCAGCAGCTTGTGAAACAACGAGCAGGCCAAAACAATCAACCCCTGCTCCACTGCCTACAGAGCCAGACTAGATTTCCCTAGCACCCTATACCCTAACTAGGAGGGTGCCCACATAGAAAATATCAGTTTGTAAACTTGCAAACCTAAAGCCCAACTCCAGATCACCGCCTCTGACAACCAATGAGGGCAACCAGTGGCGAAAAAAAAATACTGTGAAATTGCAGCAAGAGCTGCGTTTTTTATTTGAAACAATGAGCAGGCCAAAACAATCAACCACTGCTCCACTGCCTACAGAGCCAGACTAAATTTCCCTAGCATCCTATACCCTTTAAAAAAAAAAAAATGTAATTGATAAAAAAAAAAAATTATAGTTCTCTTTTAACCTCCTTGGCGGTAATCCCGAGCGTGACTCGGGTCTGACTTTTTCTGTCAGGAGCGGTAACCCTGAGTCACGCTCGGGATAACATTGCAGAGCATCCAGCGGAGCCCTTACCTTCTCCTGGGTTCCAGCGATACCCTCCACTGTCCTCGGCTGTGATCGCCAGCGCGATCACTGCATCTCACTTCCTAGTTCCGTTCCCTGCGAGCGCGGGAGCGGAATTGGGCGGGAAATTCAAAAAGTTCCATAGTTCAAACACAATAACACACATATAAAAAGAGGAGATACAGTGTAATCTGAGAGGATTACATTGTATCATCTCAGATCTCACTGATACAGTGCCCCTTGCCCCAGTGCCCCTTGCCTCCAATAAAATATTGAGAAGATGGAATCCAAAAAGCGCCATTTCGCTACAAAATCGCCTTTGGAGCAGTTGAATGACAGCGACAGCGACACGGAGTTGCTCCCAGAACTCAGCGATAGTGAGTCGTGGGGAGATTTGTCGTCTGACACTGATCTGACAAGTGACAGCGGTGACAGCGGTGATGATCCTGCACCTGACATCAGCGATGTGCGCACTTGGTGCCCTATTGAGTGCGATACGGACCAGGTAGCGCCCCCAAGATTTCCCTTTACTGGATCACCTGGGATGAAGGTCGAAGTTGAGCGTGGCAACCCTCTGGCATACCTGCAATTATTTCTCACAGAGGAGGTAATTGAAAAAATTGTCACAGAGACAAATCGCTACCAAGAGCAGCAATCCGCTACGCTGCATGCCAGGTTTTCCCGAAGCAGAAGGTGGGAACCGGTGACTAAAGAGGACATCTGGCTGTTTCTCGGACTCATTATTCTTCAGGGGGTGGTGGGGGAACCGCGCCAGAAATGGTACTGGACCACCAACAAGTTACTGGCCACTCCGTTTTTTGGTACTGTGATGTCCAAATACCGTTTTTCCCTCATCATGAAATATTTCCTCTTCACTAACAATGAAGAGTTTGATGAGGCCAAGCTAAAAAAAAATCTGGGAGGTATGCCAAATTATTGGGAACAATTTCCAGCGGGCCTACGTGCCAGAAAGTGACGTCAGCGTGGATGAGAGTTTGATGGCCTGCAAAGGACGCCTAAGCTGGATCCAGTATATTGCATCCAAAAGAGCGCGGTTTGGCATCAAATCATACATGCTCTGCGAGTCATCCGCCGGGTACATATGGAACTCTGTCATTTACACCGGTAAAGGCACGAAGTTCAACCCCAGGTACAGCAACTATGGGATGGCCACATCATCTGTCCTTACACTGCTGGAGCCATTACTGAACCAGGGATATTGTGTGACCATGGACAATTTCTATACGTCGCCGGAACTGTTTGATCCAAAACAAGATGGATGCCTATGGTATACAGTTAGGCCTAACAGACGTGACATGCCATCTATGTTTGGCAAGAAAAAACTAAAAACCAGAGAAATGGTTGCCTGGCAGAAGGGTAAGATGATGGCAATACGTTGGCGAGACAAGAAGGACGTGTGTCTCATGAGCACTGTGCACAATACCTCCACTGCCACGGTCCACACAAAAGGTGGGAAAGATGTGCTGAAGCCGCAAGTCGTGATAGACTATAATTGCGCTATGGGAGGTGTCGACCGAGCCGATCAGGCAATGACCTTTTATCCGACTATGCAGAAAAAATATTACAAAAAGATTTTCAGGCATCTTCTTGAACAATGCCTTTGGAACGCTTACATCTTGTACCGAGCAGGGAGTGACAGGCCTCTTGTTCATTCAGATTTTATCTGGAAGGTGGCTGAGCAGATTTTTGTGAAACACCAGAAGCCATCAGTAGCTGTGAACAGACCTGGACGACGTGCTGTTGGTGTTGCCAACCCAGAACGCCTAACAGGTCGGCACTTTATGGACTATATACCGCCAACCGCAAAAAAGGCAGCACCTACCAGGATGTGCGTGGTTTGCTGTTCAAACAGAGATGACCAGGGGAAAAAAATCCGAAAAAGAAAGCAGGTTCTATTGTCCGGATTGTGACGTGGGACTGTGTGCTGTACCTTGCTTTAAAATTTATTGAATACAATTATATTATTTAAAAATTTAAAATCATGATTTTGTGTTTCAAACTTTATCACATCTGGGATGTCTACTAGAGTCTTGTTTGGTCAGGTTTAAGTAAGTAATTACTAAGAATTGCAGGCCTATAATACATAGCATCAAATTTCCATGCAAAATAATTGTACCGCTTTCAGCACAAAATTCCAGACAGAATCATACCGCCAGGGAGGTTAAATATCATCATACGATAAAAATTGAAAGCCTCTTCTCTTGTCATTCAAAAATTCTCTTGCACATGAATAAATCCGCCAATATAACCTATTCTATCTTTATCTTTCAAAAAGGATCGATCAAATAACACATAAAGACAACCAGAGAAGCACCAAAGACACCCTCGCAAGATATGTTCTACGTCTTTATAGCTTTAATTACCCTTTAAATACGTTGCTTTGTTTGCAGGCGGCAGTTCCTTCCTGTTGACAAATAACCTCGGCATGCTCTTGAAACCTGAGCGCTACCGTCTTCCACAATAAACGGCGTGCTTTCTCCGGCGCTGTTTCTATACCCCTCTTTATGATTTCCACGCCACGAACAGCTTGTCAGTTGTTTGTATAAAGCATGATTAATTACAATGCTTGTGGGATGATGCCACATTAATACATAGGAAGCAGCGAATGACACCTGACCTTACATGGTCCCCTTGGGTATTGTCAAAAGATCGCAATGTGCAGATTTATGCACACCTCCGAAAGACTGTCATTTTTAAAAAAAATAAGCGCACAATATTATTCTGTACATAATGAATGTCACGGACCTGGCCGGAGCAGAGGCTGTTGGAGAGGACTGTGTGCGGGCCTGTTGCCCACCGATTATGGGCCCTAGCATTTGAGGTGAATGAGAAATCCAGTCTGAACTGTATTAATCGGACTCAGTCATGTATATATTGTATGGGGACTCCTTGCTGTGGATCTGTGTCCATGAAGAGGGAGGGGGGTTTCCTCCAGCGGCCCCCTGCTGATAAGACTGATTCATTCTGTTGGGACACATCATGTGAGGAGATGCTGGTGTCAACTTGTGCTTATGTTAATTGAATGAGCTAATGACATTGTCCTCCATACAATGTAGGAGACGGGACGACTCCTATTGGAGCTCATGTTAATTAGGTTAGCTTTGAGTCATCCTGGTGTATAAATGTGTGTGAGATCTCAAATAAAGGTAGTTCTGATGTACTCCAAGACTGGTGTTGTCTAATTCTTGGGGTTCCTATGGCCAGATCTATTGGACTCGTGTCCAGAACTTAGGAAGTGGTATATGACGGAAGCGCTCAAGCGGAGTGTGGGACGTTCCGTGACATTGGTGGCAAGCAGCGGGAAAGCTTCCTGAAGTCTGGGACATCCAAACCTCCAACTGGATCCAAGATCAGCATAGCAGACTTCAGTCACCCCAGCGGAGATATGGACCTGGCATCAGAATTCCCGGGGCTGCTGCGGATCATCCTTTCAACGTACACCAGGACTGTGTCTGAGGATGAATACCTGGAGCTCAGGCAGCTGATTCGGGTGGAGCTCTGGATTGCAGCCCTCCGTCTCGCTGGCATAAAACAGGGCAAGTGCTTTCCAACCCAAGAGCAACGGGCCAGTGACCAACGGGCATTGCGGATGGCATTCCTGGGAGAGCAGCCCCAGGAGCAATGGGTGACTGAGTTGGACAGGTTGGTCCAGCAGGAGATAGAGCTGGACAATTGTTATCGGGCTCTGCAATGGCACGCAGAGGAGGGATATTTAGGGGAGACAACAGAATGCTCTCCGGAGGGATATGACTTTGGCGGCCCTGGATTGCTGTGGGAGAACCTTACAGATCTTTTTATGTTTGGCGATGAAGGGGAACCTGACCTTGAGGACCTGAGAGACTATAGAGAGTCTGTGCTCGGTCTTGCAGGGGTCTCAGAGCTCAAACCTGATCTGGACCATTTGCTAAGGAAGGAACAGCATCTGGAAAGGGCATACAGGAAACTGCTAGAACAAGTTCAGCAGCATGCCAGAGAATCGGCAGTGGAAAATCCGGAGATTGCCGTCCCCAAACCTGAAGTGCTGACAATAGGGCAGAGCTCTGCTAACCTCTGCCCAGAAAGGATAGCATCTTCTGGGTTCCATGGACAGGAGATGGTGAACCTCTATTCCCAGACATCAGTTGCAGAGACATGGGATTTGATAGACTTTTCTGCTGAGGAAGAACAACCTGATGAGCCTCCAGCAGAAGAGCTGCTATCAGGGCCAAAGTTCACTGTGTTCTGCCCAGCACCAACAGTGGCTTCGGCCTTCTTGAGAGAAGAGGTAGTCGGCCTTTCTCCCACAACACTGACAGGGACATGTGATTTTCTGCCAGCAGCATCTATGGAGTTAAAACAAACTTCTCCAGCTGAAGATCTGGTAACTGAACAGAGGGTCCAAGACCTCTGTCCCACACTTTTACCAATTCCAGAGACTGGGGATTTAATAGACGTTTCTGTAGAGGAGGAACCACCTGGCAAACCCCCAGCAGAAGTGCTGGCAACCGGACAGAGGGTCCAAGACCTCTGCCCCACACCTGCAGCAATTGTGGAGGCCCAGGGTGAGGAGGTGGCAGTCTATCACGAGCTGCAGATCAGGATCCAAGGAGAGAATGCAGTCATCACCTCACAACTGCAGCTTGATCTGGTGTCGGTTGATGGGGCTTCAGTCCCCACCTGTATACCCCAGGGATGCTGGGCAGTCGGCCCAGATCCCCAACAGCAGGATGGAGTGAGCCCAGTCCCACTGTCTTCTCTCCAGCGGCAGAAAGGATTCCAGGGAGAAGGGCCAGTCCGGGCCTCTCCCCAGCGGCAGATATGTTCTCTGAGAGAGGCAGAGGATGGCTGGGTGAGTAACACACTGTTTGGAATAATTTGTTTGGGGTACTGTGTGGGTACAGGCAGTAGAGGACTGGAACTACTGACTAACTTCGGAGTCAACCCGTCTGGGGTCTCCTCCTATGTTAGTCACCTGCCGAAAGGGGAGAAATGTCACGGACCTGGCCGGAGCAGAGGCTGTTGGAGAGGACTGTGTGCGGGCCTGTTGCCCACCGATTATGGGCCCTAGCATTTGAGGTGAATGAGAAATCCAGTCTGAACTGTATTAATCGGACTCAGTCATGTATATATTGTATGGGGACTCCTTGCTGTGGATCTGTGTCCCTGAAGAGGGAGGGGGGTTTCCTCCAGCAGCCCCCTGCTGATAAGACTGATTCATTCTGTTGGGACACATCATGTGAGGAGATGCTGGTGTCAACTTGTGCTTATGTTAATTGAATGAGCTAATGACATTGTCCTCCATACAATGTAGGAGACGGGACGACTCCTATTGGAGCTCATGTTAATTAGGTTAGCTTTGAGTCATCCTGGTGTATAAATGTGTGTGAGATCTCAAATAAAGGTAGTTCTGATGTACTCCAAGACTGGTGTTGTCTAATTCTTGGGGTTCCTATGGCCAGATCTATTGGACTCGTGTCCAGAACTTAGGAAGTGGTATATGACGGAAGCACTCAAGCGGAGTGTGGGACGTTCCGTGACAATGAATATTGTATATTTTTTATGTAAGTGAGCGTAGGAGGAAGTGAAACATTTTAACACGCTGAGGCCAACAGAAGTGTCTTTTACGCACTTCACCATCTCGAGTTTTGTTACTTATGATTGTTTAATAAGAACTGCAGGTATCACCATCCTTCACCATGTCTTTAATACGTCAAAGGTCACATCAGCTGCTTTTGGAAATATTTTCTGTTTTGAAGACACTACTCATTGTCTGGTTTTATCAAAAAAGTAACCATTGACTCCTGTGGAGAGCTGTTGTGGCAGGTGATATGGGCTCACTCGAGATGTGGAGTCTGATAGATGGTCTTTACCAGAGCTCCGAAAGGTGGAGATGGGCTAGAAACCCTAGTGATCCCGTTTTTTTCAAGCTGTCATCATGTCATAAGCCTCTGGATCCTCCCACCACAAGGTTAGCTGAAACAGGACAGCTATGGAGTAGAAGTCCTGGAGGGGGTGGAAATCGTAGCTCAGACAGCTGGTCTTCACCAAAGCTTCTAAAGGTGGAGGTGGGATAGAAACCCTAGTGGTCTCGTTTTTTCAAGCTGTCATCATGTCATAAACCTCTGGATCCTCCCACCACAAGGTTGGCTGAAACAGGACAGCTATGGAGTAGAAGTCCTGGAGGGGGTGGAAATCGTAGCTCAGACAGCTGGTCTTCACCAAAGCTTCTAAAGGTGGAGATGGGATAGAAACCCTAGTGGTCCAGTTTTTGCAAGCTGTCATCATGTCATAAACCTCTGGATCCTCCCACCACAAGGTTGGCTGAAACAGGACAGCTCTGGAGTAGAAGTCCTGGAGGGGGTGGAAATTGTAGCTCAGACAGCTGGTCTTCACCAAAGCTTCTAAAGGTGGAGATGGGATAGAAACCCTAGTGGTCCCGTGCCAACTATCCTCTGATCATTCTGCTCCACTTTCTCTCATGCCTGGACTCCTCTCTTACCAGTCCTCACTTCCATCCACACCAGCTCTCCTCTCATCATTCTCCTAAACTTCTCCTGATGTTTCCAGTACTCTTTCACTATTCTGCTCTATCCATACAAGCTTTCCTCTGATCCATCCATGCCTGCTCTCCTCTCTTACTAGTCTTCAATTGCAGTCTTATCACCTATCCTCCGAGCAACCTGATTCACTTCATCCATGCTTGCTGTCCTCTTTCACCATTTTTTGCTTTCATCCATGTTCACTTTTATCTGGTCATTATCCTCCACTTTCTTCTACATGTCCATCCATTCTGACCACCTTTTCTTCTGATCATTCTGCTCCACTTCATCCATTCTCCCTCTTCTCTTTCACCATTTTTCACCTTCATCCATGCCCACTCTCATGTGATCATTCTCTTCTACTTCCATCCATGCTTGCTCCTCTTCTCTCTTACCCTTCTTCTCTTCTATCCATACCAGCTCTGCTCTAATAATTTTCCTCCACTTCCATTCATGTCCACTCTCCTCCCCCACCATTCTTTAGTGCCATCCTTACCAGCTTTCCTCAGTTCATTCTGCTCCACTCCCATCCATGCTTGCTCTCTTAACTTTCCCTTCTTCTCTTCCATCCATACCAGCTCACCTCTGATTATTCCACTTAACTTCCATACATGCCTGGCCTTTTCTCTCACCAATTTTCTCTTCCATTTATACCAGTTCTCTTCTGATCATTCTCCTTCACTTCATCCATACGCACTCTCCTCTCATTGCCCTCCTTTTCCACCGATGTCTAGTCTCATCTCTTACCATCCCACTGCTCCATCAATGCCCACCATCATCTGACCATTCACTTCTATTTCCATCTATGCTTGCTCCTCTCTCTTATCCTTCTCTTCTATCCATACCAGCTCTCCTCTGATCTTTCTCATCCACTTCCATCCATGCCCACTTTCCTCTCTCACCATTCTTTATTGTAATTTTTACCACCTTTCCTCTGATCATTCTGCTGCACCTCTATCCAAGCGTTCTCTCCTCTTTCACCATTTTTCGCTTTTATCCATGCCCACTCTCATCTGATCATTCTTCTTCACTTCTGTTTATTCTTGCTCTCTTCTCTTACCCTTCATCTACTCCATCCATACCAGCTCTCCTCTGCTCATTCTCCTCCACTTCCACCCATGCTCACTCTCCACTCTCTCACCATTCTTCAATTCCATCCTTACCACCTTTCCTCTGATCATCCTGCTCCACTTCCATCCATGCTCGCTCTCCTCTTTCATCATTTTTCGCTTTCTTCCTTGCCCACTCTTATATGATCATTCTTCTCCACTTACATCCATGTCTGATCTCTTCTCTCACCATTCTTCTGATCCATCCATATCAGCTCTCCTCTGATCATTCTACTCCACTTCCATCCATGCCTGCCCTTCTCTCTCTCCATTCTTTGCTTCCATCCATACCAGTTCTCCTCTGATCATTCTCCTTTACTTCCATCCATACCCACTCTCCTCCTTCACCATTCTTCTCTTCCATCCATAACTGCTCTTTTCTCCATGTCCTCCTCTTCCATCTATGTGTGTTCCCTTCTCTTACCAACCTTCTGGTCCATTTATGCCCACTGTCCTCTGATCATTCTCCTACAGTTCTCTTTCACTATTCTCTATCCATACCAGCTTTTCTCTGATCAAACTCTTCCATTTCCATTCATGGCTGCTCTTCTCTCTCACTATTCTTCAATTGCAGTTCTATCACCTATCCTCTGATCATTCTGCATCACTTCATCCATGCTCGCTCTCCTCTTTCACCATTTTTTGCTTTCATCCATGCCCGCTCTTATCTGATCATTCTCCTCCACTTTCTCCTCCATGCCCATCCATGCTTGCTCTCCTCTCACAAATTCTTCAATTGCATTCTTACCACCTTTCCTCTGATCATACTGCTACACTTCATCCATGCTCCCTCTTCTCTTTTATCATTTTTCACCTTCATCCATGCCCACTCTTATGTGACCATTCTCTTCTAATTCCATCTATGCTTGCTCTTCTCTCTTATCCTTCTCTTCTGTCTGTACCAGCTCTCCTCCACTTCCATCCATGTCCACTCTTCTCCCTCACCATTCTTGAGTGCCAGTTTTAGCACTTTTCCTCTGGTTATTCTGCTCCACCTCCATCCATGCTTGCTCTTCTCTTATATCATTTTTCGCTTTCATCCATGCCCACTCTCATCTGATCATTCTTTTCCACTTCTGTTGCTTCTTGCTTTCCTCTCTTACCCTTCTTCTACTCCATCCATCCCAGCTCTCCTCTGCTCATTCTCCTCCACTTCCATCCATGTCAGAGCTCCTCTCTCACCATTCTTTTATTTTCACCCATAACTGCTCTCCTCCCCCATTCTTCTCCTCTCCCACCCATGTCCACTCTCCTGTGTTCATTCTCCACTTGCCTGCCACCCATGCCTGCTCTCCTGTCCCGTCGTTCTACACTTCCATGTGAGTACACAAAAAAAAAACAACTATATTTCTCACAGTAAAAATTGCACATCAACACAATAATTGAACAACACAACAAAAACTAGCCTGTTCATAGACAGATGCACATTCGCTACTCCATTTCATCTGCCTTTATATTTGTTGGATTTCTGAGAAGGCTTTGCCTGTCCATTGTTTAGTGAAATTTGGTTATTCACTTTGGTAAGTGATCCATGGATGTGTATTGGTGTTGAGGGTATAAAATAAAAAACAGACGGTGAAAAAAAGATAAATTCTAAGAAATTGTAAAAAATGTAAACTTTACTCGAATCCCCTACATAAAATAAACACGAAGAACGATGGGGTTAAGGTTACTTTTGCTGCCCTGCAAGTATTTTACTCTAAAAATAGTCGTAGAACTTATGAAATCTCTATTCAGACAGCGATATTCGTGTTTTGTTTCCTTCTCCCACCAGAACTTCAATTCTGGAATGTTTGTAGGCCAGTCGCGCCGATGTGAAGTGAGTTTCGGTCAAGGTCAACCTGCCCTAATAGAAAATAAACTTCCTCTTTTACGACTTTGGAAACATCTCAAACGTTTTCATTTATCATGCTGCCGTATATTCCCAGCGGAAGACGGTTTCTAAATATTGTGTAACTCCCTCCTTTACCTATGATACAGCATTTCTCCTTTTCGGTACGTTTTTATTAAAGTGTCCGAAGAACCTACCAAAATGAAGTAAGGTTGAAATGGCCCAGATAGGAAAAAATTAACAAAATAACACTTCCGGGGTTATTTAATAAACCAGTGCTGGGAGCAAAGTTTTAAGTGTGGTCATGATAGCACCCAATCAGGATCCATCTTGACATCAGCTGTTTACGCTCTGATTGGTTGCTATGAGTTACTGCACTTAGCGGAGCTTACTGAATAAAATGATGCCGTGTTCACTTCTGGAAGGTTTGATAACAGCTTAATGTGATTTCCAGACTAGATATTCATGTGAGGGCAGCTGGTGGGGCTACCGGGCCAATGTCAAGTCCGTGTTAAAGTGTGTGAAAGGACAATTAAAATTAAAGGTTTTCTTTAAGGTTTATTTAGACCACATGTGTAGCATGTAGTACTTGTTTGGTTTTTGATAAATTCTTTTGAACATTGCAATGCTTATACATTTTATGCATATACTGTATATACAGTGCAAAGCCATGTCATGGTGAGGTTTTGGTGGCACCTGGGGTTCTCATCCATACAAGGTGAGGGGTTTTAACATGCATGTCTCACAGGGAAGAAACAGGATTATCAGTATTCTCTGGAATTTCTAAAACATGGTTGGGGTCTTGGAGACCAGAGGCATTGTAGAGTATTGGATGGGATGAAACCTCCAGCCCTCGACCCATGGTTTGAGGGCATCCAACATCCTGATTGTGCAAGTGTTTATAGGCTTTTTAGTATGGTTACTTACTATAGCTCAGGGCTCAACCTGGGAGACAGGATGGCTCCACCCAGGAGAGTGCAAGTCAGTGCAGTAAGCAACTGCAAGACGGTGTGAACAAAATTTGAGTTTGAGAATGGTCTGGAGGAAACAAGGAAAAACCTAGGTCTAAAGCCTGAGCAGCGGGAGAGCAAGTAGAAGTCAGGAAAGATGCTGAACAACCCCTGTGAGGGTAAATGTGTTTTTAGAACTTTAATGAATGTTGTCCTGGAACCCGGAGACTTTGTAGAGTATTGGGTTGGGTAAAGCCTCCAGCCCTGGACCCATGATTTGCATCCAGCATCCTGATTGTGCATTTACAGTCCTTTTAGTTTGGTGCTAACTAGAGCTTAGGGTAGAAGTCAGGAGAGATGCTGAACAACCCCAGTTAGGGTAAACGTGTTTTCAGAACTTTAATTGAAGTGGACAATAAAGCCCTCAAGGTATTGAAAGTGCAGCTGTCCCTCCCTGACTCTACACCGAGAACATTAGCACTCAGCGACCACTGATTGCTTGGTTCCCAGGTCTGCTCTGAGCACAGAGCGGTGACTGTCGATGAACCAGCTCTCTGCTCTGCCCCTCCAGTGCTCACTGGTTCTCTGGACAGAGGAGGGTGGTGGGGCAGCTGGCTCAGCCTCTCAGTGGCACACTGAGAGGCTGAGCCAGCTGCCGGTCAGGCGTCTGTGCAGATCCTGACATTATTGTCTGGATCTCTGCAGAGCTTGGACCGGCTCTATAATGTCAGCCAACAGTGGACTTTAGTGGACAAAAGAGCTTTGGCTGTACTTCTCTTTTAAATTCATGACAAAGGATTCTCAGAGCACTATGTATATAGTGTAAATCCATGTCAAGTGAGGATTCAGTGGCACTTAGGGTTTTCATCCATACAGGAGGAATTCCAGGATACATGTCTCACAGGGAGTAAACTGGATTATCAGTGTCCTCTGAAATTTGTAAAACAGGCGTGAGGTCCTGTAGCCTGGAGACTCTGTAGAGTTTTGAATTGGGTGGGTTGGTTTCTGGAGACTGGAGACTTTGTAGAGTATTGGGTGGATTGGTTGGTTTCTGGAGCCCGGAGGCTTTGTAGAGTGTTGGGTGGGTTGGGTTTCTGGAGACCGGAGGTAAGGATTCAGTGGCACCTAAGGTTTTCATCCATACAAAGTGAGGGGTTCCAGGATGCACGTTTTGCAGGGAAGGAAACTGGATTATCAGTATCTTCTAAAACTTGCAAAACATGCGTGGGGTCCTGGAACCCGGAGACTTTGTAGAGTATTGGGTTGGCTGGGTTGGGTTCTGGAGACCGAAGGCTTTGCAGAGTAATGGATGGGATGAAGCCCTCGACCCATGGTTTGAAGCTAAATCTGGGTCACAGGAGTGCAGAACTAAGTGCACTCCTGTGATCCACAGGAGAAGTATGGCCAAAAGAGCTATGGCCGTACCTCTCCTTTTAAATTCATGACAAAGGATTTCCAGAGCACTATGGGTTATTTTGAAGACACATCTCAGCAACATTGTGGTGGGTTGTTCTGGCAAAATAGTGCAGGTGCGCTGAGGTTCAAAATGAAAGGGCTGCTTTATTGCAATGCACACGCAATAGTTTGAATGGTCCCTAAATCTTAACAGTAAGTTAACCCTGCCGATCTGCCCCTACCGTCCCAAGCACCAATTATACAATTTCACTGAGCAGATCGGCCATCTGTGGCAAATTATCTCATGCTCATCATGGATTTGCCCAATTCTTTGCAAGCCTAATTCTGCGAAACCGATTCGCTCATTGCTACTGAACAGAAAACAATCAGAAATACTATCTTCATTGCAAAAATTACCTCCAAGTCTGCATTTCAATAATACCATAAAGGTGTCATTTCTGAACATACTCTTCTATTTTTTCTTTAATAAGAGATTTTGTGGCAGTTGCAGTCAATGACCCACACACCTCCACACACCTCCTACCCGATGTATCTGTTTTATTTTTATGCCCTTGAAAGATCTGAGGCCGACTTACTGAGCGGTATGAGGTACCGTGACACCCACTCTAACAAGCTCGGAGAACATGGCGGTAATGAGCCTGCCACTCCAAGTGACATTTTCTCTCTCTCTCTGTCTTCTAGGAAGTTTTTGATCGACTTCACCTAATTTACACTGTCGGGTATTCCATGTCGCTGGGATCGTTAACCATCGCAGTGCTCATTTTAGGATACTTCAGGTAAGTTTCTGTGTTTGTTGCTTTATTTATTTATTTATCTTTCTTTGGCCTCTATGATCTCAGAAGAATTTATAAAGTAATCACCGTGCTACTATCTATATAACAAGGAATGCTGGCAATATAATTATGTGCATAAATGTGTGGAAGGTTTGCAGCTATTCACTGTTGTGTGTTCCTACACCTTCTCAAACACAGAAAAATAAAAAATTAAATGCAGCGCTACCTTTCAAATATGTGATTCACAAATAATGGTGGAACCCCCTAGTGTATAATGCACTCAATATGCATCTCAATTTCAGCAGCTAAAAACATATGATTACGATTCATAAAATTCAAATTAAATTAATATTACGCCAATACAAAGCTTCTCCTTGAGGAAGTCATGTGACTGGTGACGAAACGCATCAGTGGAGTCTATGACGTCATCACGCTGGACAGGCAGTATAGTGTATATGTGTATAGCTCAGGGGTAGGCAACCTTTCAGAAGTTGAGATCCACCTGGACAACATGGAGGAAATTAAAGATCCCTGGGGAAAGGGGGGGGGGGGGCGATGAAGGTGGGAACACTAGGCGGTGCCCTTTAAAAAAAAAAAAAAGCAAATTATCAGGAACACAATAAAAAGACGGCATGAAGAACACATAGTGTGTCACAGTAGTATCCTTTGCTCCCTTCACATCACTACCCACAGTAGTGTCCTCTGCCCCCCCATAGCAGTGCCCCCTGTCCCCTTCATATCACCCTCCCAATGTAGTTTCCTTTGCCCCCCTCCCCCCACAGTAGTGTTTTGTACCCCCAACGCACTGTCCTCTGCCCCCTTCACATCACCCCCCCCCCCACTCTGTAGTGTCCCTTGCCTCATAGCAGTGTCCTCTGCCACCTCCATAGCAGTGCCCTCTGTCCCCTTCACATCACCCTCCCAATGTATTGTCCTTTGCCCCCCTCCCCCCACAGAAGTGTTCTGTACCCCCTCAACGCAGTGTCCTCTGCCCCCTTTACATTACCCCCCCCCCCCCGAAGTGTCCTTTGCCCCCATAGCAGTGTCCCTGTGATAGCAAAAGGTATGTGACAGGTACTCTTTATGGAGAGATCTGGGGTCTATAAGACCCCAAATCCCTCCTCTGCCATTAAAATCATTCAAAAAACACAAAGATCAGTGTTTTGAATGCTTTTGTTTGAAAATGGCGCCGTTGACATCCGGGTAAACCTGGAAGTGATGTCAGGTCATCGCTTCCGGGTTACCATAGCCGAGAGCCGATCAAAGTCTATCCGGAGGGACAGGAGATCCAGAGAAAGCCGCTAGGATTTATTTTAGCCTGTCTCTAAAAAACAGTACCAGGATGATGCCTGCAGCTGCAGGCATCATCCCGGTATAACGCCTACAGTCCAGCGACGTACGGGTACGCAGGGCCGGCGCTACCACTTGCCAATCTAGGCAGCCACCTAGGATGTGCTGCCGCCTAGGGTGAAGCCACGGCTGCTGGTCTGCCAATGTTCCCCACTTGGGTCGCCATCAGGTCAGCAGATCAGGCAGCTGACAAACAAAGCCTCCATGAAGTACTCCAGCAGGCCCGTCTCCACCAGGTCCTGATCAGTGGCTCTCACAAAGATCACCTGGGTCCTGTTGGCTTGTTCTTGGCGCACGAAAGCCTGGTTGTTGTGATGCTGGAACTGGGGGCTGCTGTTCACGCTCCTCCTCAGCCCCCCTGGGCCCCTCCGCTCTGTCCTGACCTGCACCACAAAGCTCTGGCAAGCTCCATCCTCCTCATCACTGGCACAGCAGGTACAGCGGGGTATCTGGACCGATGCAACCTGCTGGTCTCCGCACCTGACAGTCCAGTAATCTCAGCACCAATACCATCAGATCCTGGCTACGAAGCCCGACCAATCGTCGTACATCAAATCCACATAGGGCTCAGCCGGCCAGACCAGGCTCTTCCTCCGGTACTTGAAGTAACAGTCCACTCTGTGTCTGTCCACCTCTATCCTTATCCACACCGACACCATCCGGGACCAGGGCTGGACAGATCCACTCACAGCCAGTCCTGCTCTGTAGAAGGAGCTCCCCACTCTGTCAGCTCCACATCCCCGCTCGTCATCGTTGGACCCCTCCAGCCGTACATCCACTCCGCTCCTCCGTACACCTTCACTGTCCCACCGGCACCAACACCTCCGACCCACATTATGTTTCCACCTCCATGTTTGACGGTGGGGATGGTGTTCTTGGGGTCATAGGCAGCATTCCTCCTCCTGCTCCTCCAACCACGGTGAGTTGAGTTGATTGCTTCTGTGGACAGGTGTCTTTTATACAGGTAACAGGCTGAGGTCAGGAGCACTCCCTTTAAGTGAGTGCTCCTAATCTCAGCTCGTTACCTGTATAGAAGACACCTGGGAGGCAGAAATCTTGCTGATTTATAGGGGATCAAATACTTATTTCACTCATTAAAATGCAAATCAATTTATAACTTTTTTTGAAATGCGTTTTTCTGGATATTTTTGTTGTTCTGTCTCTCACTATTATAATAAACCGACCCATTAAAATTCTAAACTGATTGTTTCTTTGTCAGTGGGCAAATGTACAAAATCAGCAGGGGGGGGTCAAATACTTTTTTCCCCTCACTGTACTTGGTCAAAATATTTCACCTGATACTTCATCGCGTAGGATTGGACGCTAAAACTCTTGATGATTTTATTTGGACCTATTATTTTTTTATGAGCTTGTTTTTAATCGCAGTTTTCATCTGATTGATTTTTTTTATATGTTTATTGGTTTATTAATTTTTGCAATTGGGTGATTTAGCGCTACCTCATTTATGACGATCTTTGTTCACGTCTATTGATCGGGACACACGGTGAGCCGCTTTATCATCATTTTGGAGTCCCTTTGTCGCAAGTGCGATCTTTCTGGTGGACTTTCTAATAGCGGTACTTCTAAAAAACTAACATGGGTGACGTGAGGCAATACAAAATTTCCTGTTGTTACAAATGATCCCTATTCAGTAGTGAAATCCTCTTTTTATAATACCGACACTGAAAAGAAAATTCTCCAGAGCGTACCTATACAGCAAATGTACCACATCCGGCGTGTATCGCAATTTCCAATTGCTACTGAACTGTGAATTTCCCAGAATGAGAACTGCACGGTGAATGTTTCATTGGAATCCAAGTGTGGACTTCAATCATCTTAAGTGGAAAGGTTAGGGACAAGCTGATAAAGACGTAGGAGGTCAGTAATGGAACATAATGCCATAGTTGATTCCCTGAACCGTGAAAGGTACATCTAGTACTTAGCCAATGCATCTAATTACAGATGTGAACAAAAATATTCCATCCATCCCTACAGCATTGTTTCGTCGCTGTTTAGGATGCAGCTTCATACAAAGTTCACAACAAAGTTGATACATTTTTTTTTTTTTTTTTAAGTTCTTCAGTCAAAGTTTAGTTATTGTCAGAAATCATGAAATCAGACCGAGACAGAAGTACAGTTAAATCACACTTGTTTAATAATAAAAGTAAATAGAACAAACGTAGTCAAAACATAGCCGGAGTTCAGGAAACGGAAACGGATAGTCAGACAAGCCAAATGTCAGGGAGCCAGAGATGAGCATAGTAAAACAGCAAGCAGGATCTGAGTCCAGAAGGGATGTCAGCCAAGCAAGTCCTTTAACAGGAATGCAGGAGAGCGTCTCTGTGATGTTGACCAAGGCGAAGTCAGAGATCCTATGGGCTTAATAGCTGAAGTAGGCAGGACTGACTAGCAGGATATCATCAACAGCTGAGTAACTGTGGAGAGATGGGAGCTGGCAATTAGCGGACAGCTGAGCAGCCAGCTCAGAGAAGGAAGGGCTGAGCCCTGCCGGGTATAAAAGTCCAGGTTTCTTGAGGTGATTGTAGCCGTATTGGTGCACTTGCATTGAGTCATGTCCAAGGCCGGAATGAGGAGTGGACAAGAGGGATATCTGCTCTTGGCACTGTAGAATCATGTGATGTGTGTGTGGGGGGGGGGGGGGGCGCCACAAGGAAATTGAAGGGAGGGAATTTGTGTTAGAAGGGGGAATTTGGGGGCCTGCAGGGGAAAAGTATTGCTCAAGGAGGGGAAACTTGGGGGAGGTGCTAAGAGTGGTGGTTTAGGGGGATTTGTGTTGGGAGGGGCATGGGGAAAAAGATTTGTGTTAAGTGGGGGGATTTGGGGGCAATTTGTGCTGGGGAGGGATATAAAGTGGGGGGGGGACTAGGAGGGGTAGAGGTTTTGTGCTAGGAGGGTGAATTTTTTTTTTTGGGAGGGGGCAAAGATTTGTGCTGGAAGGGGGTATTTCAGCAGGGGGATAGACTTGTACTGGGAGGAGAAGGAGTTTATGCTTTTAAGTGGGGGGATTTGTGAGCAATTTGTGCTGGGGAGGGATTTAAAGTGTGGGGGGGGGGACTAGGAGGGGTAGAGGTTTTGTGCTAGGAGGGGTGATTTCAGCAGGGGGATTGATTTGAACCGGGGGGAGGAGGAGATTATGCTTAGGGGTAAGCATGCAGATTAGTGCTCAGTGTTTCAGTGGGGAGATTTTTGCTAGTACATAGTGCTCATACATCTTCAGGAGGGACACTGTATGGCATGTTTGCCCTGGGCTCTGGATCAGTGGTTCTCAACCCTGTTCTCAAGTACCCCCAACAGGCCATGTTTGCAGGTTTTCCTTTATCTTGCACAGGTGCTTTAAATCAGAGTCAATGGCTTTGGTAGTTTGGACAGCTATTTTATCCAAGAGAAATTCCCAAAACATGGCCTGTTGGGAGTACTTGAGGACAGGGTTTAGAACCACTGCTCTAGATGACCTTGTCCCGGCACTGTCCTGTCCATCACTCTTTTTTTTTTTTTTTTTTTGCACTAATATCAAAATTTTCAGGACAAGCTTTTGGGGTGTGTCCTCTTTCTTCAAGGTCCAAGCAGTACATTGGGCCTTGAAGAAGGGGGCACACCCTGAAAGCTTGTCCTGAAAATTTGGATGTTCAAATAAAAAAAAGTATGATGGACAAGGCTCAATTGTTCAGGTTCCTCGAGGAAGACTTTTACTGGGCAAAGATTCCCAAAATTGAGAGTTTTTATTGTCCCAAAATATAGCCAAAAATCTTAGATTTCATGGAAATGTTGCCATTTTGTCTAAATGCATCAGGGTCACTGGGAAAGGAGAAGGTACTATCTGGTAAGGGTACATTGGGCAAGATAGTTAAAAGAAGTTTGTGTAATCCCCAGTAACCATTGCAAACATATCGCACCCTTAAAAACAACCACAAATGCGTCATGGACATGCACACGTGAAGATGCTAGGGAGTTGCTAGTTCCTGATTTGCAGCCATAGATTAATAGTGAAACGGGTTTTGAACACCTCAACTTACCCCACAAACATGCTGAGGAAGAGGCTATCCACAACCTCAGAGAGAAGGTGGCATTAAAACCTTCCTTCAAAGAGATGAAGTCAGTGGAGGGTCCCAAGATAGCACCCTGCACATGCAGCCCAGATCAAGTACTATCAGAGCCCATGAGATGACAAGATGTCATGGTCAGGCTCAGAGAAAAGTAGCAGTTGAGAGGCTCCCACTGACCTGTAGGATGAGTTCTTAAGCAGGTCACCCTTGCGTGTTCACCCGAGGTGCGGGATCTAAGCTCTAGAACTCCTGATGGTGTGGATGGGTCTTGCTGCATACTAGTACCATGTTGCGGTTCTCAGAATCGCCTCACCAGGAGGTGAGCAAGCTAGGGTCCAGTGGAATGGGTAGCAGGTAGGGATTAAGCAGAAGCATAGTCAGTAAACAAGCCAAAGGTCAGTAACAAGTGGTTGAGAGCTCATAAGCTGGCAAGATGTAATGGCCAAGGGTTAAACTCAGTTAGACCAGTTGCTATAACAGTAGAGAGACTCCCAACAACCAGTAGGATGAATACACAAGCAGATCACCCAGGCAGATGACACGGGCTCACCAAAGTGCAGAGGTCTAAGCACCAGAGCTCCTGATGGTTGAAATGGGTTTTACTGCATATTAGTACCAGGTCGCGGTCCTCAGGATCGCCCCACCAGGATGTGAACAAGCCAGGGTCCAGTAGCAGACATAGCAGGTAGGAATCAAGCAGAAGCCTAGTCAGTAAACAAGCCAACGGTTGGTAACAAATGGTTGCAGGTTGAGATCAAGTATCAACATAGTCGAGTGGGGGAACAAGCCAAAGAATGGTGTTGGAACTCAGGACAACTACAGGTTCGAAAAGGAGCAAGATAATGGCTGTAGATAATCTGGAAAACAGGAAGTGCAGAGACGTGGCTTAAATCAGGAAGTTCGTGGGAGGAGCAAAGATTTCAACGTTCATCGGAAACAAGAGACAAGGCAAGATTGGCATAAGATATCAGACAAGGAGCTGTCCAGCATCTCAGATAGCACACAGCCAGACATCACAGAAGGCGCAGGTTCAGATCTGGAGCCTGGCACAAGATGCCCACACAACAAACACTGAGACCTTTACTAATCTCCATGACATTTATGGCTCATGGGTGAAGGATGATGACACAGGCAATGAGTAGTGGAATTTATAGAAAACTGCAGTCAGATGAAGGAAAACTTCAAACAAGTTCAAAAACTCTGGTGAGGCAACTCCCAAACTGCAATTTTGACCTCGATGGGCACCCAACCTCAAACCATAAAAATACAGCCAGACCAAATCAGATAAAAGAGTCCAACACATCCAAGTTTTATCCTGCGTTGTGCCCTAATGAAGGGTAGTGGTTTTGCCTCCTGAAAGGTGTTGACTGTTTTATATGACTTTTTTATCAACAATTAAAATGATCTTGGAACTCTTGAATGCGATTTTGGCCTGGAGCTGCTTTTTGGAATTTCGAGCAAATATTGGCCATCAAAGCTGACTTGACACATCAAGATATGATTATTGATAACCTGTCATGTCAGTTAGATGACAAAAAAAAACAAACACTCTTATTGCACTTTTCTAATTTACTCTAATGCATTTTGCCAAGATGGTGAAATTTTGCCAAATGCCTCAATTTTTGTCCCTAATTTTCGGAAATTGAAAACTCAGTTCTGCTCACTCCTAATGGTCGAGTGTTGTGGGCCCTATCATCATAAGATCCCGTTTTTCATAGGTTTGCCTTTGTTACTGATATCAAAGTAGCCATTGGCTGCAGTGTTGGAAGCAGGAGCCACCAGACAGTAAATCACAACTCTTATGTGTTGCGTAGTTTGAAAAGCGTGGATGTCGTTTCCACCACAGGATGTCTACTAAAATTATCATCCCAGTGATCTTGAATTTCTGACTAAACGGCAAGTCTGTTAGCAAACTCGTTGACTGCTCGGGATTTTTTTGCTGGTTTTCTGTAGTACTCTATTTGCAAGTCAGAATATCTCTCCAGCAGACTTTAAAGTGATGCAAATCACACGAGCTGCGGGGGACAGCGCGGTGACAAGTGATATCAATGCTTTCGGAGTGTTCAAGCAAACAGTGTTTAATGCCGTAGCACAACGTGGTAGTCTACAGCCCGCACGGCTATCCTAATATGCTAAGTCAAATTAAGGACACAACGACTTTTACTTCAGGCCAATGCATGCCATCATCAAAGCCTGGACCTCGCCGCCCCACGCTTCACATTTTCTTTTTCTTTTCTACGCACGTTGGTTTACAACTTAACATCAGCATCTAATCACATTGTACCCTACAGACAAGTTGCTTAATTGGCCAATTAGCACAACTGGTGTTTTATGGCGTTGGTTTGACTTAATGACCAGGACAAAGCCATCACCTCTTTGTTTTGTGCAACGCTGTGGGAGGAAAAAAATAATAAAAAAGTGCTAAAAAACAAACAAAAAGAAATGATTTTCTAGGTGCTATGTGTTGCAGAAAACTAGTGTTTAATAAAAAAAAAAATCCCAAAGAATATGCTTTGTATTTTACAGTAATTCATTTATGCTCGAACCTTAGTCCTTAAATGAAAACACATTAGAAACATATCAACACGCCCCCAGTTTGCTTCCCTGTATAGCGAATTAGTTCAGTCACACTGTCAGGACCGGGCCTGAACCTATGACCTCCGTGATGTCTCTTCTTGCTGAGTAACCTGGGATGCTGGACAGCTCCCTGGACAATTCCTTGAACGCTCTTGCCTTGAATCTTGTTTCTCTTGAACCTTGAACAATCAACTTCCTAGTTGAGCCATGCCTTTGCAGTCACACTGTCAGGACCCGGGACTGAACCTGTGACCTCCATTGTGTCTAGTGATGTCTCTTCTTGCTGAGCGACCTGGGATGCCTGACGGCTCCCTGGACAATTCCTTGAACGCTCTTGCCTTGAACCTTGCTTCTCTTGAACCTTGAACCCTTTGCTCCTCCCATGAATGTCCTAGTTTAGCCGTGCCTTTGCAGTCACACTGTCAGGACCCGGGACTGAACCTGTGACCTCCAATGTGTCTAGTGATGTCTCTTCTTGCTGAGCGACCTGGGATGCCTGACGGCTCCCTGGACAATTCCTTGAACGCTCTTGCCTTGAACCTTGTTTCTCTTGAACTTGAACCCTTTGCTCCTCCAATCAACTTCCTAGTTTAGCCATGCCTTTGCAGTCACACTGTCAGGACCCGGGACTGAACCTGTGACCTCCATTGTGTCTGGTGATGTCTCTTCTTGCTGAGCAACCTGGGATGCCTGACAGCTCCTTGGACAATTCCTTGAATGCTCTTGCCTTGAACCTTGTTTCTCATGAACCTTGAACCCTTTGCTCCTCCTATAAAGGTCCTAGTTTAGCCATGCCTTTGCAGTCACACTGTCAGGACCTGTATCTGAACCTGGGATCTCTGCTGTGTCTAGTGAGGTCTCTTCTTGCTGAGCAACCTGGGATGCCTGACGGCTCCCTGGACAATTCCTTGAACGCTCTTGCCTTGAACCTTGTTTCTCTTGAACTTGAACCCTTTGCTCCTCCAATCAACTTCCTAGTTTAGCCATGCCTTTGCAGTCACACTGTCAGGACCCGGGACTGAACCTGTGACCTCCATTGTGTCTGGTGATGTCTCTTCTTGCTGAGCAACCTGGGATGCCTGACAGCTCCTTGGACAATTCCTTGAATGCTCTTGCCTTGAACCTTGTTTCTCATGAACCTTGAACCCTTTGCTCCTCCTATAAAGGTCCTAGTTTAGCCATGCCTTTGCAGTCACACTGTCAGGACCTGTATCTGAACCTGGGATCTCTGCTGTGTCTAGTGAGGTCTCTTCTTGCTGAGCAACCTGGGATGCTGGACGACTCCCTGGACAATTCCTTGAATGATCTTGCCTCGAACCTTGTTTCTCTTGAACCTTGAACCCTTTGCTCCTCCCATCAACTTCCTAGTTTAGCCATGCCTTTTGCAGTCACACTGTCAGGATCCAGGTCTGAACCTGCAACCTTTGCTGTCTCTTGTGATGTCTCTTCTTGTTGAGTCACCTGGGATGCCGGACATCTCTCTGGACAATTCCTTGAACAATCGTGCCTTGTTTCCCTTGAGCCTTGAACCCTTTGCTCCTCCCATGAACGTGCTAGTTTAGCCATGCCTTTCCACTTCCTGTTTGCCATATTGTTGTGCTCTCTCCTGACAATATCTCACTCTTGTCACTGCTGCTGCCGTCCATTTTCTGCTACCACTCACTACTGACCTTTGGCTTGTTCCTCGACAATGCTTCTGATTGATCCCAACCTGCGACCATTTAGTACTGACCTTTGGCTTGTTTACTGACTACATTTCTGCTTGATCCTATATCTCCTATATCTGCTACTGGACCCTGGCTTGCTCACCTCCTGTTGGGGTAACCCTAAGGACCATGACCAGTACTAACACGCAGCAAACCCCATCTCCACCATCAGGAGCTCTGGTGAATACTGGTTAACGCTTAGGCTCTGCACATCCGGTGAGCCCGTGTCATTCCCCAGGGTGACTTGCTTGCATACTTATCCTGCTAATTGGTGGGAGCCTCTCTACTGCTATAGCTACTAGTCCCTGAGCCTTGCCCCTGACCATGACACACTGGCTTCCCTGGATCCCAGGTGCGCGCACTCATCAGACTTAAAGCATAAGGAATTACAGCCACCTGCAGTTCAAATATCCTCCTAAAGAAGCAGGGCACCCTGCGAAACGCGTCAAGACTTGATTTTATCTTCACTCATAGATGGGATTATCACAATATGCAACGTTGCTATAACAGAACTGTATATAATCCTGGAGTGGCGTGTGCAGCAATCATTGTGGCTATCCTATATTTTAGGATTGGGCTCTCACCTCCAGTTTGGGACTACTATACCATGTGACATATTTAAGACTTTTATTATGTCCATGTGTTTCTAATGTGTGGTAATGCTCTAATTTAAAAACTAAGGTTCATAAATAAATGCTGTAAAATACAAAGTATATATTTTTATATTTTTTTAGGAAACACTTGTTTGTTACAATACATATCACGTAGAAAGTCCCATTTTTTCATGTGCTTTTATCGATTGATTCTGGGGATGTGGTGCCATTAAAACATTGGTCAGGGACACTTCCTAGATTATAAAATAGTAAGAGTGCTTTATAGATGCATTTTTTTTTTTTTTGCGTGTTTTAGAAGCATGATTTAAAAAAATGTGTTCTTCTTTTTTTTTTTATCCAGGAGACTGCATTGTACCAGAAATTATATCCACATGCACCTCTTTGTGTCCTTCATGCTGAGAGCCATCAGCATCTTTGTGAAAGACACCGTCTTGTATTCCGGGTACGTTCTGGAAGAGATGGAACGCTTCTCTGAAGAAGACTTGAAATCGATCACCCACGCTCCTCCAGTAGACAAGTCGCAGTTTGTGAGTGATGGCCTATATAGGCACCAAAAAAGATTGTTTCTTTCCAGGCTTTTTTTTTTCCTGATAAAAAATGATGAAGTGCTAATTTTAATCTTCTATGCCTTACTTTTCTGCTTTTAAGATGAAAGAGATGCAACCATCAAAGTTCAAAAACGTAGTAACAAAATAAAAACCCATCAGGAGACTATTCATGTTCATAGCGGAAGTGTTTATTGAGTTGCGGAGAATGATATGACAGATAAGGGGCTGAAATGACAGAAGCTCCATCAAGTACAATTTTTGGTGGCCTCATTTTATATATACAGTATCTCACAAAAGTCAGTACACCCCTCACATTTTTGTAAATATTTTCTTCTATCTTTTCATGTGACAACACTGAAGAAATGACACTTTGCTACAATGTAAAGTAGTGAGTGTACAGCTTGTATAACAGTGTCAATTTGCTGTTCCCTCAAAATAACTCAACACACAGCCATTAATGTCTAAACTGCTGGCAACAAAAATGAGTACACCCCTAAGTGAAAATGTCCAAATTGGGCCCAAAGTGTCAATATTTTGTGTGGCCACCAATATTTTCCAGCACTGCCTTAACCCTCTTGGGCATGTAGGTCACCAGAGCTTCACAGGTTGCCACTGGAGTCCTCTTCCATTCCTCCATGACGACATCACGGAGCTGGTGGATGTTAGAGACCTTGCGCTCCTCCACCTTCCGTTTGAGGATTCCCCACAGATGATCAATAGGGTTTAGGGCTGGAGACATGCTTGGCCAGTCCATCACCTTTACCCTCAGCTTCTTTAGCAAGGCAGTTGTCATCTCGGAGGTGTGTTTGGGGTCGTTATCATGTTGGAATACTGCCCTGCAGCCCAGTCTCCGAAGGGAGGGGAGGTAGACCAACAATTCTTTTTTTCAGATCCTCAGAGAGTTCTTTGTCATGAGGTGCCATGTTGAACTTCCAGTGACCAGTATGAGAGAGTGAGAGCGATAACACCAAATTTATTCACACCTGAGACCTTGTAACACAAACGAGTCACATGACTCTGAGGAGGGAAAATGGCTAATTGGGCCCAATTTGGACGTTTTCAATTAGGGGGGTAGTCACTTTTGTTGCCAGCAGTTTAGACATTAATGGCTGTGTGTTGAGTTCTTTTGAGGGGACAGCAAATTTACACTGTTATACAAGCTGTACACTCACTACTTTACATTGTAGCAAAGTGTCATTTCTTCAGTTTTCTCACATGAAAAGATATAATAAAATTTAGGAGGCAACACCAAATTAATGGCCATGGTAATTGAATGGAGGGCAACTCCATAAAAATGGCCATGGTTTTGGAATGGGGCAACTCCATGTGAATGGCCATGGTTTTTAAGAGGGGGGGGGGGGTGCAACTCCATATTAATGGCCATGGTTTTGGAATGAGCAGCATCTTCAAAATAATGGTCAAAGTTTTGGAATGGAGGTCAAATCCATATTAATGGCCATGGTTTTGGAATTGGGGGCAACTCCATAATAATGGTCATGGTTTTGGAATGGGTAGCATCTTCAAAATAATGGTCATAGTTTTGGAATGGAGGTCAAATCCATATTAGTGGCCATGGTTTTGGAATTGGGGGCAACTCCATTAAATGGCCATGGTTTTGGAATGGGCGGCAACTCCATATTAATGGCCATGGTTTTGGAATGGGCGGCAACTCCAAATTAATAGCCATGGTTTTTGAATGGGCGGCAACTACAAATAATGGCCATGGTTTTGAAATGGGGGGCAACTCCATGTTAAAGATCATTGTTTCGAAATAGGGGGCAACACCATATTAATGGCCATGGTAAGTGAACGGAGGGCAACTCCATAATAATGGCCATGGTTTTGGAATGGGGGCAACTCCATATGAATGGCCATGGTTTTGAAAGAGGGGGGGCAACTCCATATTATTGGCTGTGGTTTTGGAATGGGTGGCGACTCTAAAATAATGGCCATGGTTTTGGAATGGAGGTCAAATCCATATTAATAGCCATGGTTTTGAAATAGCCGGCAAATCCATATTAAAGATCATTGTTTTGGAATGGAGGGCGACTCCATTATAATGGCTATAATTTTGGAGTGGGGGGCAACTTCAAATTAATGGCTATGATTTTGAAATGGCGGGCAAATCTATATTAATGGCCATGGTTTTGGAATGGGTGGCAACTCCAAATTAATGACCATGGTTTTGGAATGTGCGGCAACTCCAAATTAATGGCCATGGTTTTGGAATTGGTGGCAATGAAAAATTAATGGCCAGGGTTTTGGAATGGGGGTCAACTCCATATTAATGGCTTTGGTTTTGGAATGGGCAGCAACTCCAAAATAATTGGCATGGTTCTTGAATGTGGACAACTCCATACTAATCACCATCGTTTTGAAATGGGGGGAAACTCCATATTAATGATCATGGTATTAAAACAGTGGGCAGTGCCAAATTAATGGCCATGGTTTTGTAATGGGGCAGTTCTGTATTAATAGTTTATACTGTATTAGTGGCTATGGTTTTGGAAAAGGGGAGAAGACCCATGGTCTTGGAATGGGTGAAAACGCAATATTAATGTACATGGTTTCGGAATGGAAGGTCCAACAAGCTCATATAGGTATGATCAGGTCAGATTTCCCAAACCTTTTGTCCTATAGTGTAGCTGTGCACCCCTCTGTACACCTGTATAGTAGGGGCAGCGGGGCGGCATGTAGAGGAACCGATCCCCTCCATTTTCCTCCTGCAGCCTCTGATAGGTGGAGGGGATCGGTTCCTCTACATACCACCCCGCCTATCCACCCCCTGCTGTGATCAGGCTCCTGTGTGATCTCCTGCCTCCCCTCATCCCCCGATTTGCTGTCGGGTTGCCTCCTCCCTCTCCCGCCGGCTGCTGTGGGGGATCTGCCAAGATGGAGATTGTAGAATGGCCGTCCTTGTCTTAATGAATAGGGTCAGTGATCTGTACCGATCGCTGACTCTGTTCATTCATACCTGAGGCATAGTAAACTGTGTTTTATAAATGAACAGGAAGCTTCTGTAGAAAGCTATTCTCGTCTATTCATTCAGTGCAGCTGAGGCTTCAGAGAAGAAGATTGAGGGTTGTGTCCTCAGTCTCCTTTCTCTGTCTCAAAGGTGAAACATCAGAGGTCTGTTTAAACCCCTGATAGCCCCCCAACGGCTTAATTGTAAAAAAATAAATAAATAAATAAAATAAAATGGCAAAAAATAATAAAAAAGAAAATAAAAAACTATTGAGAACAGTGGCGGAACTACCAAGGTCGCCCTTGCGACCGGGTCCCGGAATTCCGCCAGGGTCAGGGGGGCTCTTTATGGTTTTTTGCACCAGTGCCCTAAAGAAGAATTGTAAATTTGAACCCCTTTAGACAGGATGTGTACAGATTCATTCTCCCCTCCAGTGCGGTAATAATACTCAGTTACCGTTTTTGGTTAGAAAATAGCCATAGACATAGTCATAGCCATAGTCTCCTCTCACTTAGCTCTGTACATTGATTTATTTCATTTTACATAGAAAAAAAAAGAGTGGTCCATCACATCTGCTCCAGTTTTATAAACTTATACATGATTTTTTTTTATAGCATAGACCTATGTTTGTTTCAAGCATGTCTGAATTTCCTTCCTGTTGACTGACTCCCTACCTCTGTTGGAAGTCTATTCCAACCATCCACTACTCGTTCTGTAAAATAATACTTTCTGCGGTTAGTTTTCTCTGCTACAGTACATAATAATGGTTCCTTCATTCATCTCCCTCAGGTGGGCTGTAAGGTGGCTGTCACTTTCTTCCTATACTTCCTGGCCACAAACTACTACTGGATCCTCGTGGAGGGACTCTACCTGCATTGCCTCATATTTATGGCTTTTTTCTCCGATAAGAAATATCTCTGGGGATTCACACTTTTTGGTTGGGGTGAGTTATTATTTTTTTTAAAAAGGGAAGCTTTCGGATAGAAATGTGGAAGGTTATTTGGTTTTAATGGTAAAAATATTATATATACACTTATCAGTCATAACTTCATGGCCACACACCATAATCACCTAATATTGAATAGGTCAACCTTTTGCTGCCAAACAAGCCCTGACCCATCGAGGCATGGACTCCAAAAGACCTGAGGCTATGCTGTGGTGACTGCCTGGCACCAAGCCATATGTAGCAGGTCACTGCCTCTGCCGGTTTGTCTTCTTTCTGGTGCCATCTCTTCCCCAGGTAAGTGGCGCATCCACATGATGTAAAAGAAAATGTGATTTCGTCAGACCAGGCCACCTTCTTCCATTGCTCTGTGGTCCAGTTCTGATATTCACATCACAATTGTCGGCACTTTTGGCTGAGGACACGGGTCAGCAAGGGATCCCTGACCGGTCTGCGGCTATGAAGTCCCATACAAACTGTGATGCTCTGTGTGTTCTGACACCTTTCTATCAGAACCAGCATTACTTTTTCAGCTATTTGAGCTCCAGTAGCTCTTGTATCAGACTACACAGGCCAGCCTTCCCTCCCCACCTCCATCAATGAGCCTTCCCTCCCCACCTCCATCAATGAGCCTTCCCACCCCACCTTCATCAATGAGCCTTCCCTCCCCACCTCCATCAATGAGCCTTCCCTCCCCACCTCCATCAATGAGCCTTCCCTCCCCACCCCCATCAATGAGCCTTCCCTCCCTACCTCCATCAATGAGCCTTCCCTCCCCACGTCCACCAATGAGCCCTCCCTCCCCACCTCCATCAATGAGCCTTCCCTCCCCATCTCCATCAATGAGCCTTCCCTCCCCACCTCCATCAATGAGCCTTCCCTCCCCACCTCCATCAATGAGCCTTCCCTCCCCACCTCCATCAATGAGCCTTCCCCCCACCCCATCAATGAGCCTTCCCACCCCACCTCCATCAATAAACCTTCCCCCCACCCTCATCATTGAGCCTTCCCTCCTCACCTCCATCAAGGAGCCTTCCCTCCCCACCTCCATCAATGAGCCTTCCCTCCCCACCTCCATCAATGAGCCTTCCCTCCCCACCTCCATCAATGAGCCTTCCCTCCCCACCTCCATCAATGAGCCTTCCCTCCCCACCTCCATCAATGAGCCTTCCCTCCCCACCTCCATCAATGAGCCTTCCCTCCCCACGTCCACCAATGAGCCCTCCCTCCCCACCTCCATCAATGAGCCTTCCCTCCCCACCTCCATCAATGAGCCTTCCCTCCCCACCTCCATCAATAAGCCTTCCCTCCCCACCTCCATCAATGAGCCTTCCCTCCCCACCTCCATCAATGAGCCTTCCCTCCCCACCTCCATCAATGAGCCTTCCCTCCCCACCTCCATCAATGAGCCTTCCCTCCCCACCTCCATCAATGAGCCTTCCCTCCCCACGTCCACCAATGAGCCCTCCCTCCCCACCTCCATCAATGAGCCTTCCCTCCCCACCTCCATCAATGAGCCTTCCCTCCCCACCTCCATCAATAAGCCTTCCCTCCCCACCTCCATCAATGAGCCTTCCCTCCCCACCTCCATCAATGAGCCTTCCCTCCCCACCCCCATCAATCAGCCTTCCCTCCCCACCTCCATCAATGAGCCTTCCCTCCCCACCTCAATCAATGTGCCTTCCCTCCCCCACTTCCATCAATGAGCCTTCCCTCCCCACCTCCATCAATGACCCTTCCCTCCTCACCTCCATCAATGACCCTTCCCTCCTCACCTCCATCAATAAGCTTTCCCTCCTCACCCCCATCAATGAGCCTTCCCTCCCCACCCCCCATCAATGAGCCTTCCCTTTCCACCTCCATCAATCAGCCTTGGATGCCCATGACCCTATCTCCGGCTTTCCTTCCTTGGACAACTTGTGGTCAGTACTGACCACTACAGGCCGGGAACATCCCACAAGAGCTGCAGTTTTGGAGGCGCTCTGACCCAGTCATCTAGACCAGTGTTTCTCAACTCCAGTCCTCAAGGCACCCCAACAGGTCATGTTTTCAGGATTTCCCCACAGCTGTGGTAATTGCTAAGGCAGTGAAACTGATCTAATCACCTGTGCATAATAATGGAAAGCCTGAAAACATGACCTGTTGGGGTACCTTGAGGACTGGACTTGAGAAACACTGGTCTAGTCATTACAATTTTCCTCAAAGCCGTCAATTGCTTACACTTGCCCATTTTTTCTGCTTTCAACAAACAAACTTCAGGAACAACATGTTTACTTGCTGATGCCATTGTAATGAGATAATCAATGTTAATTACTTGGTCATAATGTTATGGCTGATTGATGTATATACAGTGCCTTGAAAAAGTATTCATTGAACTTTTCCATATGTTAAAACTAAAAACTAAAATGTATTTTATTGGTACTTTATGTGATAGACACAAAGTGGCACATAATTGTAAAGTGGAAGGAAAATTATAAATGGTTTTTAAAACTTTTTACAATAAATATGTGAAACGTGTGGGGGGCAATTGTATTCAGCCCCCTTTACTCTGATACCCCTAACTAAAATCTAGTGGAACCAATTGCCTTCAGAAGTCACCTAATTAGTAAATAGAGTCCACCTGTGTGTAATTTCATCTCAGTGTAAATACAGCTGTTCTGTGAAGCCCTCAGAGGTTTGTTAGAGAACCTTAGTGAACAAACAGCATCATGAAGGTCAAGGAACAGACCAGACAGGTCAGGGATAAAGTTGTGGAGAAGTATAAAGCAGAGTTAGGTTATAAAAAAAATCTCCCAAGCTTTGAACATCTCATGGAGCTCTGTTCAATCCATCATCGGAAAATGGAAAGAGTATGGCACAATTGCAAACCTACCAAGACATGGCCGTCCACCTAAACTGACCGGCCGGGCAAGGAGAGCATTCATCAGAGAAGAGCCAAGAGGTCCATGGTAACTCTGGAGGAGCTGCAGAGATCCACAGCTCAGGTGGGAGAATCTGTCCACAGGACAACTATTAGTCGTGTTCTCCACAAATCTGCCCTTTATGGAAGAGTGACAAGAAGAAAGACATTGGTGAAAGAAAGTCATAAGAAGTTTGCAGTTTGTGAGAAGCCATGTGGAGGACACAGCAAACATGTGGAAGAAGGTGATCTGGTCAGATGAGACCAAAATTGAACTTTTTGGCCTAAAAACAAAACGCTATGGCTGTAAACTAGTGCTTGGTTGCTAGGATTGCCCTGCATCCTAACAACCAATCACCTGTTTGTTAACTCTGCAGCCCCTGCCCTCCATCCAGAGCTGTCCTTCCTCCTGCGGCCGGCTCTGAGAATGGCAGCGATAGCTGTGACGACTCTGGGCAGAACGGCTCCTAAATGGTGGGACCCTGGTGGTCCAGATGGGACATTGACTCGGTCCTGAGCACTTCTTGGTTGGGAGGAGACTCCTCTTGGCTTGACAAAGAGGCAGAAGAGCCTTGAAACATGTAGCCATGCACTCAGGATGTCCCCCAGCATCTGATATCATCCCTTGGGTTCTTCTGGAGTCTCCTCCTGACCAGGAAATGCTCTGAGCTTCCTATGCACTACCCAGCTGGTGGCAGTACTACACAGTCCCAGGTCTGGATGCCCCTGCTACAGGGTTTCCTGGATGTCCTGATTTCTTATTCTCTACATGCCTCCGCAAACTTACTTCTTGTAAGTTGCCAATTAATTTTTATCATACAATAAATAGTTTAATGCTGGCGCGCTCTGCTTTGTGTGTTTATTGACCCATGCTTGTCAATACCTGTTACCGACACATCAAAACACATACAACATGCATTTTGATACAATGCCCTTGACTTCTATTAACCTCCCAAAACACAGAAAAAAAATGGCCATTTTTCAAAAAGAACTGCAATGCAGAGATGGGTACAGACGCTATTTTTGTTATGGGAATGTTGGGCGCAAGTGTTTTAGTGTGCTGCAATGCGTGCATTAAAATGCATCCGTGTAAATGGGCCCTAAATAAAAGTTGTTGCTTTCTTTGTCCCCACTGGGAAAAAAAAAAAAAATCCCACATGAAATATCTCTAGACACGGACGTTATAATTCCTGATCTCCCGGACGCGCTCTATACATGTCTTTACTTATCAGCGATTGTTATTCCCCATTTTCTCGGTATGACAGGTGCCTGGTTACTTGCCTGAATGCGTCTTGGTTATCTTCCACGGCATGTCACGAAACGAGGAATTTGATAACTGCGGCGGATATGGCGTCCTTTTCCCCCTGTAGATACGTGATAATGAGATGTGCAGCTAAAGAAAAAAAAAATTTTTTTCACGTTGGCGTTAGGCCACCCGCTAGTCCTCCCTGGAAGCCGGTCAGACGTTGTCAGCCTTGTAATACATGCAGTTTGGTTTAAATTGAGACGCATGTGACAAGGCCGGTCTCGTACAGAGGCGCGCAAATCCTGTTTAGCTGCCCCTGGTGGGAACAATACGGGGAGCGGGACGCGGCCGGGGATGGAGGTCTCATTAGTCATGACAGGTGGACGTGTAATTGGGAGCCAGGAATGTGTCACCTGTCTTATTTTGTGATGAACATGATGTCATCATGGCGTGATGGCTGCCGGCTCTGATAGCGACATAATAAGGCTCATCGCTGCCCCATTAGATGTTGTTTCTCTTCTTCTTGGAAGGGTTGTCAGAGGGCTCATCACTCGTGTCACACGGATGGATGAACTTTCCTTGAAATACTATCTGGAAACTACATGGAGAGCTCATCTGATACCTAGATCTCATC
Source organism: Lithobates septentrionalis (assembly GCA_037952835.1). Classification (NCBI taxonomy): domain Eukaryota; kingdom Metazoa; phylum Chordata; class Amphibia; order Anura; family Ranidae; genus Lithobates; species Lithobates septentrionalis. The sequence goes on from JBBDGP010003273.1 coordinate 101,325, forward strand.
TTCTCTATGAATTTTTTTTTTTTTCAGGTAGCAATTGGCTGTCTTGTAAAAATGTAAAAATGATCTGGGCAGCTTTACAGCCTTTTACAGATCACTTTTACGGTTCCTGGATTCTCACATTCCTCCAGGGAGCCTGGGAACTGAGGTAAATGGCTGGGACAGCTTCCCACAGAGGAGATGGAGGAACATCCCATCCCAGGAGATGGAGGAACTTTCCTCATCTCCTCTCCCCCATCTCTTGCTAAACTTCCATCCTGGCGTCCATGCCATCCCAATGAGCCTGTTTTTAGCCATTAAAAAGGTGAGTGGCCCGTGCGTGGGGGGCAGGGGGCTCAGGGGGCTATCTGCTGCCATAACAACGGTATTTAACGTCAAAGTGGCTAAGTATAACTGTGACGGCTGGTCCTTAAGTACCGTATATACTCGAGTGTAAGCCTGGTAAGCTCTTCTGAGCAGGGCCCTCTTAATCCTCTTGTATTTTATTGTATTATAACTGTATTGTCTCCCTTTTATATTGTAAAGCGCTGCGTAAACTGTTGGCGCTATATCAGTCCTGTATAATAATAATAATAATAAGCCGAGTTTTTCAGCACATTTTTTTGTGCTGAAAATGCCCCCCTCGGCTTATACTCGAGTCAAGCACTTTTCTGCAGCAGAAAATGACATTTTCCGAACCGACTTTGGGGCCCGGTATCTCGGGGCCACTTGGTGCTAGGAACCCTTGGTGTGCAAACCCAGTGAAACTAGCACTACAACATATCCAAAGCTGGGGTTCCTAGCACCAAGTGGCCCCCGAGATACGGGGCCCCAAAGTCGGTTCAGAAAATGTCATTCTCTGCTGCAGAAAAGTGCTTGACATTTTCCAAACTGACTTTGGGGCCCCGTATCTCGGAACCCCAGCTTTGGATATGTTGTAGTGCTATTTCCACTGGGTTTGCATACCCAATTTGGAGTTCCTAGTACCAAGTGGCCCCGAGATATGGGGCCCCAAAGTCGGTCAACTGTGTCCATCTGCAGCCATGTCATTTCAGGACCCTTTGGGTCCAGAGACCCCAAATTTTGGCTGCAGCTAGGGGGCATCTAGGAACCCTTAACTACCGAGTTTGAAGTTCGGGGGACCTATGGCTGCAAATGGGCACAGTGAGGCTGCAAATGGGCATTGTTGACCCTCTTTTCCACTTACAGTAGCTGCACATTTCTCACCCTAGGCTTATACTCGAGTCAATAAGTTTTCCCAGTTTTTTGTGGTAAAATTAGGTGCCTCGGCTTATATTCGGGTCGGCTTATACTCGAGTATATATGGTAGTTAATAAATTGTTGGTCTTACTACACTTAGAAGCGCTTTTCCTTTGTTCTTGTTTCCTGTGTGCCATAGAGTCTGCATCTTCTCCTGGATCAGCTAGTGATGGACCTTATGGACTCTCTTATATCTTTTTAGCAATATGTGATGGATATAAAAAGTCTACACAAACCTGTCATTTGGGTATAGTGTTGCATGAGCTTGATAAATATTCTAGGGAAAGAAAGAGGCAGACAATAACAAATATAGTAGTGTATAATAATGATTGAAAAAAGTGTCAAGAAGTGCAGGGAACACCAGAACGGAAATCAAAAGAGGCCTTGGACAGGGCTTGCAAAGGATGCAGTGGGTGACATGTGGGGACGTGCCAGTTAGAACAATGTAGCCATTAGACATGTGCGATTAGTTTCGTACGAATCGGAAAATCATACGAAATTCCGAAAATTCGTACATTTGTAAGGATCCGAAATACAAATTTTTTATGCATACGAATTTTGTACGAAATACGAAATTTTGTTTACGAACTTCGGATAAATTTATCATAACGAACTTTCGTTATTGTTACGAAACGTTAACGAAACTAAAAGTTAAAAACCACAGGAAAGTCAGCACAGCACAGGGATGGCGGGAGCCCCTCATAATGATAAATTCATCATAACGAACTTTCGTTATTGTTACGAAAATTCTACGAACCTAACGAAAATTCGTAATTCGTACGAATCCGAATTGAATTTCGGACAAGAATTACGAACTCATTTTAATACGGAACTAAACAAATTTATTGGCGGCGCACATGTCTAGTAGCCATGTATCAATATAAATGCACCATAAATATAGTAAAGGTGCATAGCCTAAAAAGAAATAGGCAAGAAAAGAAGAAAAGCATAACTACGAGTAATAGGACAACTCACACCATAGGGAAGTGATAGTATGTAGTCAGGTGTAGAGATCCTGACAAGGCCCACCTTGATAAAAAAAGTATAAGTAGCAACAAACTAGGTAGATGTTATATAGCTATAATCTTTTACTTGAGGTGGGAGCTGTGCTTAGCGGCAAACGAGCCACCTGAGTAGTATATAAATATAATATAACAGCAAGAATGGCTTAATAAAACAATGGTTTTCAAAAAAAGCTAAAGAACAATAAAAAGGTAGTCTCACCTGTTAATTATAGGAGGTATATACAGGGCAAGCCAAGGTCAAAAAGGTTAAACCCATAGATATCACGAAAGGGTAATTTAAGTTGTAATAAGGCAGCACAGTGAGCACAAAGGCTTCAGTTCCACACCATCTAAAAAGATAGGAGTAGCGCCAATAATAGGATTTTTTAAAACAGCTTACCTGTAAAATCCTTTTCTTTCGAAGGACATCACGGGACACAGAGCCACAGTAATTACTGATGGGTTATATAGGTATCACTGGTGATTGGACACTGGCACACCCTATCAGGAAGTTCAACCCCCTATATAATCCCTCCCCCTTGCAGGGATACCTCAGTTTTGTAGCCAAGCAATATAGTGTATTAGAAGAGGGGTGGGACCTCTGTGTCCCGTGATGTCCATCGAAAGAAAAGGATTTTACAGGTAAGCTGTTTTAAAAAATCCTATTTTCTTTCTCGAACATCACGGGACACACAGCCACAGTAATTACTGATGGGATGTCCCAGAGCAATGCTACCTGAGGGGGGGAGGGGGGAACCACGACCAAGTAGGGTGCAATCAGACCTGAGGACCCTGTACCGCTGTCTGCAGCACACTACGCCCAAAGGCGATATCCTCATGCCTTCTCACATCCACCTGATAGAATCTGGTGAATGTGTGAACTGAAGACCAGGTTGAGGCCTTGCAGATTTGAGCCATAGAGGCCCGGTGATGCACTTCCCACGAAGCACCAATAGCCCTTGTGGAATGTGCCCTGATCTGAAACGGAGGAATCTTCTGTTTCAAACCGTAAGCTTGAATGATCAATTGTCGAATCCATTTTAGAAATGGTAGCTTTTGACGCTGCCTGTCCTCTATTGGGACCCTCTGGCAGCACAAACAAAACATCCGTCTTGCGGATCTGAGCAGTTGCCCCTAGATAGGCCTTAACTGCTCTTACTACATCCAACGAATGTAGAGATCTCTCTTCCGGAGAACAGGGATCTGGAAAAAAGGAAGGCAGAACAATATCTTGGTTTAAATGAAAATCAGAAACCACCTTCGGTAAAAAACTAGGATGAGGGCGTAGTACCACTCTATCCTTGTGTATAATCAAATAAGGCTCCTTACAGGAAAGAGCTGCTAATTCTGATACTCTTCTGGCAGAAGAGATGGCCACCGGAAAAATTAATTTCCTTGTCAACAAGACCAAAGGAATCTGACTTATTGGTTCAAAAGGCTGTTTCTGTAACACAGCCAGGACCAAGTTCAAGTCCCAGGGGTTTAGGGGCGCTTTAACCGGAGGATTAAGACGCATCACCCCCTGTATAAAGTTTCGGACCAAAGAATGCGAAGCAAATGGCCGCTGAAATAATACTGATAAAGCAGAGACCTGGCCCTTGATGGTACTCAAGGCCAGCTTCCTCTCTAATCCTAATTGTAGAAAGTCAAGAATTCTACCTATGACATATTTCCTGGGATGCCAACCTCTGGATTCACACCAGGTTATATAAGCTTTCCAGACTCTATGATAAATCATCCTGGAAGCTGGCTTCCTAGCATTGATCAAGGTAGATATGACAGGACCTGAGAGCCCACGACTCTTCAGAACGTGGGTCTCAATAGCCAAACTGTCAAATTTAGCGTTTGTAAGGCAGGATGGAACACTGGACCTTGAGATAACAGGTCTGGGCGTACCGGTAGGGTCCACGGGAAACCTACCGTCATCCTTACTATTTCTGCATACCAAGTCCTTCTGGGCCAAGCGGGGGCCACCAGAAGTACCGACTTCCTTTCCTGCCTGATCCTGCGAAGGAGTCGTGGTAATAGCAGAATAGGCGGGAATGCGTAAATCAGTGAGAACCGATGCCACGGAATCACCAACGCATCCGTCCCGCATGCAAGAGGATCTTTTGTCCTTGCCACAAATCTGTCTATCTTTTTGTTGAATCGGGATGCAAAGAGATCTACATCTGGAACCCCCCATCTTTGGCATATGGCCCAAAAGACATCGGGATGCAGAGACCATTCCCCTGGAAGTAACTGCTGGCGACTTAGATAGTCCGCCTGCCAATTCTCTATTCCCGGGATGAAAACTGTCGATATGCATGGCACATGCATCTCTGCCCAGACTAAGATCTGGTTCACCTCTTTTTGAGCAGCTCGGCTCCGGGTGCCTCCCTGATGATTGACATAAGCCACTGCTGTGGCATTGTCGGACTGGATCCTGACCGGACAACCCTGTAGCCTGATAGTCTAGGCTTTTAGAGCTAGATGTATCGCCCAGATCTCCAGAATGTTGATGGGTAAGGTCCTCTCTGTCTTGGACCATACCCCTTGGACCGCAGCCTGTTCCAGAACTGTTCCCCAACCTGACAGACTGGCATCTGTTGTTACCACCGTCCAGGTAACCGGTAGAAAGGATTTCCCCTATTGCAGGTTTTCGGGTATGAGCCACCAATTGAGGCTCTGACGCACCGCATGCGACAGGTGCATCGGAAAGTCTAATGCCTGAACTTTCTTGTTCCAGGTCGACAGAGTACTGTGTTGCAGCATTCTTGAGTGGAACTGAGCATAGGGAACTGCTTCGAATGAAGACACCATCTTCCCTAGTAGCCTCATACAAAGGCGGACTGAGGGACCCTTCTTGGTCCTTACTGCCAGAATCAGCTCTCTTAAAGTGGTGATCTTTGCCTGAGGTAGAAATACTTTCTCCTGGCTTGTATCTATAATCAGACCTAAATACTCCAGTCTTCTTACTGGTTTTAGGAAAGACTTTTCTAAGTTGAGGATCCAACCCAGGTGTTCTAGATACCTGACTGTGGTCCTCAAGTTTCCATTCAAAGAGGCTACCGACCGGTCTATCAAGAGCAGGTCGTCTAGGTATGCTATGACAGCTATACCCTGAGCCCTTAATCTGGCCAGAGGAGGAGCCAAGATCTTTGAGAACACTCGAGGTGCAGTGGCTATCCCGAAAGGCAGAGCCACAAACTGGAAATGGCGCCCTCCTACCTCGAAGCGCAGAAACTTCTGATGAGCAGGAAAAATGGGCACATGCAGATATGCATCTCTGATGTCTATTGATGCCAGAAATTCTCCTCCCTGCAGGGTGGGAACTACTGTTCGAATTGATTCCATGCGGAAGGATTGAATCCTTAGGAATCGGTTCAGATCCCTTAAATCCAGAATGGGCCTGACATCCCCATTTGGCTTTTGGACCGTAAAAAGGTTGGAATAGAAGCCCAATCCCTGGTCCTTTGCGGGAACTATCATAAAGACTTCCTGCGACAAAAGTCGCTCTAACGCTAGAAGGAGCGACTGCTTCTTCTCTGGGTCTCTGGGGACACTTGATCTGAGGAACCGAGGAGAGGGGAATTCCTGAAACTCCAGCTTGTACCCTAAGGTTACCGTGGAGATTACCCATCTGTCCTGGAAGTCCTCCTGCCAGAGCTCTGAGAACTGTCGCAGTCTTCCCCCACTCGAGTGAGCGGGGGCGCCCCCTCATGCAGAGGTCTTAGTGTTTTGCCTAGTAGGCTTCTTTCCCCAGGACTTCTTTTGTCCCTGGGGTTGACTCTTGTCTCTGGACCCCGATGGAGGCGGCCGTCGAGACTGCCTGGAGGCTGAAGCCCCCGGCGCTGGGGAAAGAGTCCGTTTGAAAGAGGGACGCTTACTCTTCTTCTTGACAGGTAAGAGAGTGCTTTTCCCACAAGAGATTCTCTTGATATAGTTATCCAAGTCTTCTCCAAACAACCTTGCACCACGAAATGGAAACCCAGCCAGTAGCTTCTTACATGGTGCTTTGGCTGACCAATTTTTCAACCATAGGATTCTACGTATATGCACCAACCCCAGTGAAAGACGGGAGGTTTGCACGATAGAATCTCTAATGGCATCAACCACAAAGCATAAGGCCGCTGGAAGGTTAGCAAACCCCTGGGCCTGCTGTTCAGGTAATACTTTGATGACCTGCTTAACATGGTCTCTTAAGTATTGACAGACTCCAATCGCTGCTACTGCAGGTTGGGCCACTGATCTTGCTAAGGAGAAAACATCCTTCAATAGGGATTCCATCCTTTTATCTACAGGATCCCTGAGCATCTGAGCATTGTCTACAGGACAAGTCAGGCTATTATTTACGGAGGAAATGGCGGCATCAATAGCCGTTATTCCCCACATTTTAATAAACTTTTCTTCCATTGGATAAAGTGTTGAAAACTTTCTCGGCGGAAAAAAAACTTAAATGTGGAGCGGACCAATCCAGTGAAGATCTGCACTAAGACTTTCTCCTCTTGGGAAGTCGCAGAGGGTCCCTCTCCACCTGATTCCTCCGAAGAGGAATCATCCGTCCCATCCCAATCCTCTGAAAGGGATTCGTCTCCTTTATCCCAGAGCTCCTCTTCCTGAGGGTCTTGGGGAACAGAGGAAGGCCTTGTGCGTTTTCTTCCACTGAGTGAAGACGTAATCACGGCCATTAATCTTTCCTCTAGACCATTAATGGTTGAGGAAAAAACCTCTTGTGTAATATATACAGGGGCTGAAGTGCCAGAAGCAGGTGTAGCCCCTGACCCCGATGGCTCTCCCTGGCTAGCCGTCCCTGGCCCATCTTTAGGGGGGAGGATGCTGCCGACAGGGGGCCCTCAGAACCTGAACGAGATCCCCTAGTGTCTCTGGTTCCTGGGGTGCTTGAACCTCTTCTACCCATAGTGCAAAGCAACAAGGTGTGAGGTATATAAATGAACACTGCCTGCTGAGCGATGTAGTCTGGCTAAAAGCCTTGCTACCCAATGCTCAGTCTGGTGTTACTTCAGTAAATGCTGCCTAGGAGAATGCCTGTGTCCCACCTTACATGCGACCGTCATCTCTGTGTCTCTCATAAGGCTGTGTGCACCTGTACAGAGTGCCTCTAATAGCCTGCAGCTGGCCTGAGTGGGAGTCTAAGCACCTGTGCTGACGTCCCGCCCCCCCCTCTACCGCCCCCCCCTCGAGTTTTGAAAAAAACGAGCGCTTCCAGCGCTGGCCGACTCTCCTGTCATGCTTCTGGAGGAAGGCTGGGGGCGGGGGAGGAGAGAGAGAGGCTGGTAGTAAGATCTGCCTGAACGGCCTTAGTCATAGATGGTGGCCTGAGGCCGCAGAGCCCGGGTGGTATAACCACTTTCTAGACCCCTGTGGCCCCTCTCTAGCCTGGGGGGAACATTCAAACATGAGAAATCCCCCCTTCCATCTTACCTTGCAGTCGGCCTGAGACGCTGTGAGGAGAAACACCAGCGATGAGTCACTGAGACAGACATTCAGCATGTGAAGGTTTGTGCTCTTGGCAGCCCCCGGGGGTCACAATAGGCATAGCATGCATTTACCTTAAAGGAGAAAAGCCACTAGAACTCAAAAATTCTGTGGAATCTCCTCTTACCTTATCCAGCCGCAGGGTGCTGTTTACACAGACCCAATCTTCACCTCTCACGGTGGGCTCCGTTTGAAAAAACCGTCAGAGACTGGGGCCCCCTACGAATAGGGGGATCCAACAGTTCTGGGACCGTAAAGCACCCTGCCAGAAATGAGGAAGTTTAAAGCCATTTTCTGATCTGCGGGGTCCAGCTCTCTAAAAAGAGAAGCGTTACGGGTAAAACCTCGTTTCTTCGGACACGAGGCCCGGGAACCATTCAATTCGGCCATGAAAGACACTTTGAATGGATCCGGTTCGCCTGGCTTGCCCCAGTATAGGATATCAGGATATTCCCTTTGGAGTTTCAGCACAGGACATCTTTACACGTCCATCACCTAAGACACTGGCGTAAAAATAGAGGTATCCCTGCAAGGGGGAGGGATTATATAGGGGGTTGAACTTCCTGATAGGGTGTGCCAGTGTCCAATCACCAGTGATACCTATATAACCCATCAGTAATTACTGTGGCTCTGTGTCCCGTGATGTTCGAGAAAGAAAAGTCATTTGAGAATAATAGCATTAACTGTAATAGTTAGGTAAGAAGCCAAAAGTAAATACCAAGCTGGATAAAGTGGTATAAAACAGAGTTTACTATGCGTCAGTTATGAATGAACAGAGAATGGACTGACTCTGTCCATTCAGAAAAGGAAGAGGCCGGTAAATGACACATTTACCGACCCCTTCCCCGCTCTCCATCCTGACACATCCCTCAACAGCAGCCGGCGGGAGAGGTTAGGGGGGAACCCAGCACAGCTGTAGGGGATGGGGGGGGGGGGCAGGAGAGAGCACAGGGGACTGGAGAGCACATGGGGGCAGCAGAAAAAATCTGGACAGGAGTGGCAGCTGAGGTGGCTGCATATGGAAAAGGCTGATCCCCTCCATTTTCCTCCTGCAGATGCTGAATGCCTGCTTCTCCTCCTCTCCCTCCCCTCCCGCAGGCATTCATCGGTTGCAGGAGGTAAATGGAGGGGATCAGTTTTTCTATATGCAGCCCCCCCCCCCCGCTGCCTGCTTCCCCTCCTCTCCCTCCCCTCCCGCAGGGATTCAGCGGCTGCAGGAAGCAAATAGAGGGAACTCGATATGCTGCCGCTCCTCCTATCCAGGTGTACAGAGGGGCTGTACGGGCCCCCTGCAACATGGGACTGGGTGGCAATTGCGACCCCCTACAGTTATGCCCCTGCTTGTTATGTCTTTCCATCTATAGGATGGAGAGAGGAAGGCAATGAAATGAGCCAGCATTCTTTTACAAAATGGTGCATTGCATAGTAATGTGGTGAGGATGCGGTAGCTTTTGAGGATGTTTTTGGCAAAAGCCAGTAAAGATGAACAAACCCTTTAGGTTTGGCAACCTGATGACTCAGCTCAGTGTAGACATGATGTAGCACCCTATAGCTTAGGCAGGGAGCTCCTCACAAGTTTACTTGCCAGGAATAGATATCCTGGTTGATTGTTGGAGATCTATTTTAAGTTTGGCCTGGTTGAACTTTTCTCTTCTACCACTAGGGGTAAGCTGTCGCCAGTAAGAGACCATCCGCCTAATTACCGGGGACCACAGTGAATAACTGAAGCAAGTACCGGAGCAGTATTCTCACCAACCGGGGACGGTGAAGAATCGGGAAACTTCAGTGGGAATCAAGCCAGGGACCCAGCCAGCGGAGGTGAAGGTTGCAGAGCAGCCTTGTGAGTCAAGCCAGGGTCCGAGCACGCCAGCGGGCTGAAGCTTGATAGGTATCTTGGGTGCCAAGCTAGGGACCCAGCCAGTGGAGGTGACGCTTGCAGAGGAGCCTTGTGTGCCAAGCCAGGGAACGAGCGGGCCAGCGGGCTGAAGCTTGATTGGTATCTTGGGTGCCAAGCTAGGGACCCAGCCAGTGGAGGTGACGCATGCAGAGGAGCCTTGTGAGTCAAGCCAGGGTCCGAGCAGGCAAGCAGGCTGAAGCTTGATTGGTATCTTTGGTGCCAAGCTAGGGACCCAGCCAGTGGAGGTGACGCATGCAGAGGAGCCTTGTGAGTCAAGCCAGGGAACGAGCAGGCCAGTGGGGTGAATCTTGAGAAGTATCTGGACTGCCAAGCTAGGGACCCAGCAGAGAAGCGGGGGTGACGCTTGAGGAAGATACTACAGTGAAGATTGGAAGATCTTAAGGGATTCATTGACAGTGAATCGTCTAGTCTAGTGAGAGAGACCGGGAGCTCAGTGGGCTGAAGAACTACAAGAGGTGATTGTAGTGAAAGTGAAGGAACTGTTACGTTTGCGTCAGGAACTGTTATGCCGCGTACACACGGTCGGACTTTTCAGCTACAAAAGTCCGACAGCCTGTCCGACAGACTTTCGACGGACTTTTGGCGGACTTTCGACGGACTTGCGGCGGACTTTCTAACGAACAGACTTGCCTACACACGATCACACAAAAGTCCGTTGAATTCTTACGTGATGACGTACACCGGACTAAAATAAGGAAGTTCATAGCCAGTAGCCAATAGCTGCCCTAGCGTGGGTTTTTGTCCGTCGGACTAGCATACAGACGAGCGGATTTTTCGACCGGACTCGAGTCCGTCGGAAAGATTTGAAGCATGTTTCAAATCTGAAGTACGTCGGATTTGAGGCTAAAAAAGTCAGTTGAAAGTCCGGAGAAGCCCACACACGATCGGATTACCAGCCAGCTTTAGTCCGGCAGCGTCCGTTGGACTTTTGTAGACGAAAAGTCCGACCGTGTGTACGCGGCATTAAAGACGGTTGCCATAGGAGACAGCATTCCTGCACATGCAGATGTGGCATCTTGCTGGATGCCTTTCCCTGCATGGCTGTCCTCCTGTTGAAGTCTCGGAGTCTGCCAATTAATCTTGCAACTACCTAAGGGTGTCCTGGCCAAAACCCTCTCTCCCCAAAAAGTTTGTTTAAGAGAAATAAACTTTCTTTTGCATTCAAGAAGTGTCTGGCGCCCAATAACTTTAAATACTTTGCGCCCACCATGCCTCACAACCCACCATATACAGAAGGATGTCAGCTATCCTTGACCCCTGGAGGTCCTCATTAGATCAAAGGAGCCTGGGACCTTGCTACAATCTCTCGCAATCATTTGACAGCGCCAATAAAGTAATACATTTCGCTCCATTGGGAATGGTCGCCATCGCTATTTAGCAAACGCCATATCAATAGAAGAGTTTTATAATATCTTTAGCAAAAAAAAATAATTTCTGTCCCCCTTTGTTGGTTTGTGGTTCTTTCATGTCACCCTTGGTGATGAAAATTTGGGCGATGTCTCCGGCTTGTGGAACCTGCATTGTACACACTGTGTGTGTCACTCAAACTTGCACAGCGCATACAATGTGGATGCTAAAAGCCGGCACCACCAGCGGAGCCTTGGGGAGAAGATATGGAGGGGAGGGTGTTCATGCTTGGGCAGGGGGCTACATCCGTCAGTATTTGTGTTCCTGCAATGTCTGATAGATGCATTGTATCAGCATCCATTATAATCTCAGAGGAAAGAGTGGTGGACATGTAACAGGTGAACTTAGCTACATTGCCTTGAATAAGTATTCATTCCCTTTGAACGTTTCCGCATTTTGTCATGTTACAACCAAAAATGTAAACGTATTTTAGTGGGATTTTAGTAATGGCGGCAATCAACGACTTATAGTGGAACTGCAATATTGCAGCGGGCAATCAGGCACTAACTGACACTTTTTTTGGGAACCAGTGACACTAATGCAGTGATTAGTGCTACAAATGTGCACTGTCACTGTACTAATGACACTGGCTGGGGTTAAAAATCAGGGGCGATCAAAGGGTTAAATGTGTGCCTAGATGGTGTTTTCGTACTGTGGGGGAGGTGCTTGTACTAGGAGAAGACATGGATCCGTGTCTCTGCTTTGCAGGAACACAGGATCCATGCCTTCCCTACTGACAGAACAGCGATCTGCCTTGTTTGCATAGGCAGACTGCAATTCTGCCTGTGTAACGAATGATCGGCAGGTGCCGGCGGACATCAGGTCCGTGGAACCCGCCCATCGGCTCCCGCTGTGAATAATCACAGCAGGAGTGAGCCGCTGGTGGCACGCACTCGCTCCCGATACCCGGAAGTGCAGGATCACATATATATATATATATATATATATATATATATATATATATATATATATATATATATATATATATATATATATACGTGATCCTGCACACGCCCTGTAGCAGTAAAACTGCCATTTGATCTTATGAACGTGCAGTGGGGAGCCAGCTGGAATTCATCAGGAAATCACAGCCAGCTCCCAAATCCAAGATGGCGGCGCTAGAAATCTGAAGCCCTGAGAAGAATTGACTGTAGGAAAGACAGTGCTGGATTCCATGGACTGGTAAGTGTCTGTTTCTTAAACGTCAACACCTACAGTATTTGTAGCTGCTGAATTTCAATCTTCAAACACCCGGCTGAAGATCCTGCTTTAAAAAGATACACACTGCCACCTCTAGGATACAGTGTTCATGTTACGGTAAGGGGTCAGGCTCAGTGACTAGTAGCTATAGAAGTAGACAGGCTCCAACCGACCAAATGGATAAGTGAACAAGCAGGTCACCCTGACAGATGACACGATCTCACCAGAGGTGCATGATCTAAGCATTAACCGGTATTCACCAGAGCTGCTGATGGTGGAGATGGGTTTTGCTGCATATTAGTACCAGGTCGTGGTCATCAGGATCCCCCCCCCCACCAAGAGGTGCCAGGATCCAGTAGCAGATAGAGCAGGTAGGTATCAATCAGAAGTGTAGTCAGGAGACAAATCAAAGGTCAGCAAAAAAGTGGTTGCATGTTGGGAATCAAGCAAAAGCAAAGTTAAGGAACAAGCCAAATGTCGGTAACGAGTGGTAGCAAAGATGCGGAAGGCAGCAGGAGTGACAAAAGCGAGATATTGGCTGGAGAGAGCACAATAATCTGGCAAACAGGAAGTATAAAGGCATGGCCAAAATAGGAAGTTCATGGGAGGAGCAAAGAGTTAGTGAGAAATAGGACACAAGGCAGGATTGTCTAAGCAATCAGGCAGGGAACTGTCCAGCATCTCAGGTGGCTCAGCAAGTAGAGCTACTGCCGGACACAGTAGAGGTCCTAGGTTCAGGTCCAGACCATGACAGTTCATCTGCAGGTGGGGGTCTTATTTGCCTTCAGATTGTATATGATAACTAGGTTATAGCGGATATAGTGATCTCACTCCCTGGTGTGTCCCCATCTTGGACACTAGGGCAGGTAACCATGACATGACCTGTAAGCAAACAATGGGGATCCCTTGGCAGAGTTGGAAGGGACTTCAACCGTTTGTCTCCCAGGGCAATATTTTTTTTCACGCATATTAAAACCTGCATCTTTTGCTTCAAATTATTATGTTGAGTAAATACTGTAGATACCAAACATGTCATGCCTAAAAACAGAGCGTTCACGGTAATACATTACATGTGTGGCACAATTTATGCTTGCATACTGTACACTTGCGCATCCTACTCTGTGTATTTGCATTGAGGTGTGTACAGGGGTGAGGAGGCGGGTACTTTAAAAAATATTTTATTGCTTTTATTACATTTCTTTTTCACTTTTTTTTTTCATTTAACTTTATTGCTATCTCATAGTGTGATTGACAGCACTTGTCCCTGGTCAGTAGGCATGGGAGGGGCGTGTCTGTGTGGGTATCTTACATACATAACCTACTAAGCAGCAGCTCCTCCACATCAAGTCCCAGCATGTGCATAGGCAGTCTTTAAACTACTGTATAAAGACTTTGACTTCCCCCGTCTGCTGCTGGGACTTGTAGTTCCTTACGGCACTTCTCATCTACAGAGTGTACCTGTGGCTGTTGAAGGAATATGTGCACAGCAGATGGGGGTGACGGCAGAGTTTGGGCCAGGCTCTCTGCCCATCTGAATGCGTGAACCTGGCCAAGGAGAGGAGGTACGAGAGTACAATGGACACAGAGCTACACCATTGTACAAGAGAGGAAAAAAAGCCTATAGCTAAGGTGTGTGCTTTACCTACCCATAGGAATGCCAATAAATTGGGCTTCAGCATGGGGTGGAGCTATAGCAAGCAGAAACAGAAATATGAATGTGGTTTTATTTCGCAACCACAGCACGGATCGGAATGGGACCAAGTGCTGCTTGACCTGGATCCCCTGGGCGATTCAACAACCTGATTTATGTTGTGGTGATAATTCTTCTTTAAATCAAATTGGAGAAACGGTCTTATGACAAACGATACGCAAGTTCATTTTTCATTAACCTCCATAACATGCTTTGTTTGTTTTTACAAAAACATCAGAAATCTGACAAGTCATAACTAGCTTTTGTGTTTGTGATTTACTGAGATATATATATATTATATATTATATATATATATATATATATATATATATATATATATATATATATATATATATATATATATATCTTAGATTGTAAGCTCTAAGGAGCAGGGCCCTCTGATTCCTACTGTATCAAATTGTATTTGTACTGTCTACCCTCAAGTTGTAAAGCGCTACGTAAACTGTTGGCGCTATATAAATACTGTATAATAATAATAATAATATATAGAATGGGATAAACCCTGGTGATTTTCTCTAAGCTGGTCTGTCCCTAGATATCTGAATAGGAGGTAAAATCAAGTTGACATTGACATCTTGTGAAGTCATACTGGTACCTAATACGACTGGTGATGATGATGATGATTTGGACCATCTGGCAAAAGGAGATATAAGAACATATTGGAGGGGGGGGGGGGGGGGTCTGTAATTGGAATCAGATCAGGAAGCTCTGAGTGAGTCACTCTGTAATAGTCTCTGTATGCCATAAGGCTGTAGCTAGCCTATCGGCAAAGTTTAGCTGTGCTCCCTGTTGGTCAGTGCTCATGGCTTAAAATAATTTTTGAAGTCATACTGGTACCTAATAGCTTATTGGCCTTTTTAGAGATCAAGTGTAGGATCCGTTCTTATCAGTGTCCAATAGGCAGAGTCCTGGGGGTGGAAATACTCGCTTAGTGCCACACCACTCATTAGGGGAAGTGCATCCAAAAAACCATAATATATATAAAAAAAACACCAGGATAGAGCACCTCAAAGGCTACTATAGCGGTATAAATATAATTTATTGGACATCAAAAATACAATTACAGTACAAATCCATTGACCATATCAGTCTGCTACCAAAAAGGGGACCCTATCACCTAAAATCCCCTCAAAAACCCCAGTCCTCCCCTACACTGGCCGATGATAACCTCCAAAGGCACAAAAAAGGCTGATGGCCCAGAAAAATCCCGACCAGACTAAAAAATACAGTCTGATGAAAATAATTAAAAAAGAGAGAGCGTTTCATGCATGCATTAACAGTCCTGATCTGGTTGCACCAACACTGGATATTGAACTACCTGCTTCACAAGAATGATAGCCAGTAGCATCGCTATGGGGGGTGGGGGGGGGGGCGGCCCACACCAGGTGACACCCGCCAGAGGGATGACACCGGGGCCGCCGCTACACAGTGCACTATATTGCTTGCACTTGCAGAGCTGCAGCGGAGCGGTGGGAGGGAGGCTGCCTGTAACACTCCCCAGTCAGTGAAGCTAACCCGGGGATCTCCAATATCTCCTTCAGCCGGGGTTGGTGGACAGAGCTGGGGGTGTGGCTGCCTCCTCCACTCCTCCCACACTTCTTTACTCAGCTGATTCCGCAGCTGAAGGAGGAGAAAGAGGTGAGGACACAGCAGCCTCCGGTGTCTTCATCTGCAGCTATGTTATAAGGTACTGCAAACTGTCACTGCATAGATCCCTAACCTGCCCTGTACCACCCTAATCTTCCCTATATCACCCCAACCTGCCCTGTATCACCCCAACCTGCCCTATATCACCCCAAACTGCCCTATACCACCCTAACCTGCCCTATACCACCCCAACCTGCCCTATGCCACCCCAACCTGCCCTATACCACCCCAACCTGCCCTTTACCACCCAAACCCTGCCCTATACCACCCTAACCTGCCCTATACCACCCTAACCTGCCCTATACCACCCTTACCTGGCCTATATCACACCAAACTGCCCTATATCACCCAAACCTGCCCTAAATCACCCCAACCTGCCCTATACCACCCTAACCTGCCCTATACCACCCCAAACTGCTCTATACCACCCCAACTTGCCCCTATACCACCCCAACCTGCCCTTTACCACCCAAACCCTGCCCTATACCACCCTAACCTGCCCTATACCACCCTAACCTGCCCTATACCACCCTTACCTGGCCTATATCACACCAAGCTGCCCTATACCACCCAAACCTGCCCTAAATCACCCCAACCTGCCCTATACCACCCTAACCTGCCCTATACCACCCCAAACTGCCCTATACCACCCCAACTTGCCCCTATACCACTCTAACCTGCCCTATACCACCCTAACCCGCCTTATACCACCTTATACTACCCTAACCTGCCACTACACCACCCTAGCCTGCCACTATACCACCTTATACTACCCTAACCTGCCCTATACCACCCTTACCTGGCCTATATCACACCAAATTGCCCTATACCACCCAAACCTGCCCTAAATCACCCCAACCTGGCCTATACCACCCTAACCTGCCCTATACCACCCTAAACTGCCCTATATCACCCTAACCTGCCCTATACCACCCTAACCTGCCCTATACCACCCTAACCTGCCCTATACCACCCCAAACTGCCCTATACCACCCCAACTTGCCCCTATACCACTCTAACCTGCCCTATACCACCCTAACCTGCCTTATACCACCCTATACTACCCTAACCTGCCACTACACCACCCTAGCCTGCCACTATACCACCTTATACTACCCTAACCTGCCACTATACTACCCCAACCTTCCCTATACCACCCTAACCTGCCATTTTACCACCCTATACTTTCATTTACAAGGACCAGTTTTGGGTGCGCCCCGTGACCATGCACTGCCTGCAGGGCACTGTGCAGGATACATGGGGGTGACACCATGTTTTACCGCACCAGGTGACACCAACCCTAGTGATGCCACTGTGGATAGCTGGGACAATCCCTGTTATAAACAGCTCTGTGATGATTACAAGTGCAGCTAGAATGAGACTACGAAAGTGCAGAGTAAGGTAGGAACTGGCAGACCTATGCAACATGCAGGGGGTCTAGAGCTGTGGGACAGGGGGCTGTGTAATGTGCAGGGGGTACAGAATTGTGGAGGGGGCTATGTAATATGCAGGGGCCCAGAGCTGTGGGGGGGTGTAATGTGCAGGGGTCCAGAGCTGTGGGGGGGACTATGTAATGTGCAGGGGGTCCAGAGCTGTGGTGGGGGTGTGTAATGTGCAGGGGTCCAGAGCTGTGGGGGGGCTGTGTAATGTGCGGGGGTCCAGAGCTGTGGAGGGGGTGTGTAATGTGCTGTGGTCCAGAGCTGTGGGGGGGCTATGTAATATGCAGGGGGGACTGTGTAATATGCAGGGGGTCCAGAGCTGTGGAGGGCTGTGTAATGTGGAGGGGGTCCAGAGCTGTGGGGGGGCTGTGTATTGTGCAGGGGTTTCAGAGCTGCGGGGTGGGGGGTTGTGCAATGTAAAGGGGTCCAGAGGTGCAGGAGGTTGTGCAATGTAAATGTATCCAGAGGGGCAGGGGGTTGTGTAATGTAAAGAAGTCCAGAGGTGAAGGGGGTTGTGTAATGTAAAGGTGTCCAGAAGTGCAGGGGGTTGTGTAATGTAAAGGGGTCCAGAGGTGCAGGGTGCTGTGTAATGTAAAGGGGTCCAGCGGTGCAGGGTGCTGTGTAATGTAAATGGGTCCAGAGGTGCAGGGGATTGTGTAATGTAAAGGAGTCCAGAGGTGCAGGGGGTTGTGTAATGTAAATGTGTCCAGAGGTGCAGGGGGTTGTGTAATGTAAAGGAGTCCAGAGGTGCAGGGGGTTGTGTAATGTAAAGGAGTCCAGAGGTGCAGGGGTGTTTGTGTAATGTAAAGTGGTCCAGAGGTGCAGGGGGCTGTGTAATGTAAAGGGTCCAGAGATGCAGGGGGTTGTGTAATGTAAAGGGGTATAGAGGTGCAGGGTGCTGTGTAATGTAAAGGGGTCCAGAGTGCTGTGTAATGTAAAGGGGTCCAGAGGTGCAGGGTGCTTTGTAATGTAAAGGGGTCCAATTGGTGCAGGGTGCTGTGTAATGTAAAGAAGTCCAGAGGGTTGTGTAATGTAAAGGAGTCCAGAGGTGCAGGGTGCTGTGTAATGTAAAGGGGTCCAGAGTGCTGTGTAATGTAAAGGGGTCCAGAGTGCTGTGTAATGTAAAGCGGTCCCGAGGTGCAGGGGGTTGTGTAATGTAAAGGAGTCCAGAGGTGCAGGGGGTTGTGTAATGTAAAGGTGTCCAGAGATGCAGGGGGTTGTGTACTGTAAAGAAATCCAGAGGTGCAGGGGGTTGTGTATTGTAAAGGAGTCCAGGGGGTTGTGTAATGTAAAGGAGTCCAGAGGTGTAGGGGGTTGTGTAATGTAAAGGGGTCCAGAGGTGCAGGGTGCTGTGTAATGTAAAGAAGTCCAGAAGGTTGTGTAATGTAAAGGGATCCAGAGGTGCAGGGTGCTGTGTAATGTAAAGGGTTCCAGAGGTGCAGGGGGTTGTGTAATGTAAAGGAGTCCAGATGTGCAGGGGGCTGTGTAATGTAAAGGGGTCCAGAGGTGCAGGGGGCTGTGTAATGTGCAGGGGTCCAGAGGTGCAGAGTGCTGTGTAATGTAAAGGGGTCCAGAGGTGTAGGGTGCTGAGTAATGTAAAGGGGTCCAGAGGTGCAGGGGGACTGTGTAATGTGCAGGGGTCCAGAGCTGCGGAGGGGGGCTGTCTAATGTAAAGGGGTCCAGTTGTGGAGAGGGGGTACAAAGTAGTGACAAAGAGATATTGGGCGATGCAGAGCTATGCAGGGGGCACAGTGGGGTATTTTAACATTTTAAAGTTGGGGAGGGCGGTGCCAGATATAGGATCTGCCCCAGGTGCCAAATGCTTTAGGTACGCCCCTGCTGTGTGCAGGATCCAAGCAGCCTAGATCGGTGTGAGGAAAGTGCTGTCAGGAGTCTTCCATCTACAATGAGCTATTGGGTACAGGTGATGCTGTAAACTGTCCAATATGTTCCATATGCCTGGTAGGAATAACCTGCTGGGGTCTATGCCAGCTATGCAATGGAGGTGCACACAGTGGTGCATGCCATGGAGGAGAGGATAGACACCTGCAGTTGCCTACATGTTTTGCCCCTCCCACCACAGGGGGCTTCTTCAGGGCATATAGTATCCTTACTGGTACGATGGAGGTCTGAGGAACGCCTAATCCAATCCCCTGAAGGAGGTGAGTGCGGTGCACTGGCTGATCGCGTCTTCCTTACACCTGACCACAGTATAAGATAAAGATGTGTAGCCCGCAGCTTGTCATTCAAGTATATTAGTCTTTATTGATACAGGTAGAATACAGAGGCTTATGCCTTTCAGCATGCAGCCTTAACAATGATTAACCACTTCATACCGGACACTTTTACCCCCCTTCCTGCCCAGGCTGAATTTCGCTGTCACATTTTGAATGGCAATTGCGCGGTTATACTACACTGTACCCATATGACATGTTTATAACTCTTTTCACAAAAATAGAGCTTTCTTTTGGTGGTATTTAATCACCGCTGGGCTTTTCTATATTTTTGCTAAATAAATGAAAAAAGACTGAAAATCTTGTAAAAAAAAAAAAAAACACATTTTCTTTGGATCAATACATAAGAAAGAATACATAATCTTTCTTTATAAATGCAGGCCAAAATGTATTCTGCTGCATTTCGCTTTGGTGAAAATAACCCAAATCCGTGTATATTATTTCGCCTGTAGGAAAGTCCACAAACTGTTGTATATATCTAAAAAATCAATCAATCCTGATGTACTGACGGCCGATCTCATTTTTTGAGGCCTGAAAATACCAGGACAGTACAAATACCCCCCAAATGACCTTTGTGGAAAATAGACAGTCTGAGGTATTTAGTAAGAGGCATGGTGAGTTTTATGAAATTGTAACTTTTTTGTCACAATTTTTGGGAAAATTAAGAAATTAAAAAAAACAGTTTTTTTCGTTTTTTTACATACTGTCACCAGTGCAGTACAGCGTCATCATATACAGTGAAGGAAAAAACTATTTGCTCCCTGCTGATTTTGTACGTTTGCCCGCTGACAAAGAAATGATCAGTCTATCAGTGCCCACAGTGTCACCTATCAGTGCCCACAGTACCACCTATCAGTGCCCACAGTACCACCTATAAATGTCACCAATCAGTGCCTCATCACCAGTGCTGCCTATCAATACCACCTACCAGAGCCCATCAGTGCCACCTACCAGTGTCCATCAGTGCTGTCTAGATTAGCCTTATCTGTGCCCATCAGTCCCATCAATGCAGCCTCATCAGCGAATATCAATGAAGGAGAAAAATTACCCGTTTGCAAAATTTTATAACAAACTATGAAACATGTTTTTTTTATTTCTGTATTTGTTTGTTTAGCAAAAAATAAAAACCCCAGAGGTGATTAAATACCACCAAAAGAAATCTCCATTTGTGTGAAAAAAATGATAAAAATTCCCTCCCCCCCCCCCCCTTATACTTATTGGAATTTCCTTTCAAATTTGGCTGTTTGTGAACGTAAGGAATACAAATTTATCTGAAGTTACGAATGATCCAAAATAACGAATGCCGCATCTAAACAAATGGAATGGAACACATTAATAATTAATCATAATAATGAAAAGGTTTTATTATTATTATTGTTACTTATTAGTATTCGATCATTAAGTTCGATTCGTTTAGAAGCGGCATTCGTTATTTCAGATAATTTGTAACTTCGGATAAATTCGTACTCGTTACGTTCACCAACAGCCAAATTTGAAAGGAAATTCCAATACCTATAATTTAATATTTATTATTAGTTCGTTATTATTTCAGATTTTCAGGTTTTCGAATTTTCAGATTTTCATTCTTTCGAATTTTCAGACTTTCATTATTATTCTTGGATTTTCAAGTTTCCAAATTTTTGAATTTTTACATTTATGAAATTTTGAATATTCGAATTTCCTCATTTTGAATTTTCGAATTTCCGAATTCCCGAAATGTTCCAATTTCCAAAATTTTCCAATTTCTGAAATTTCCAATCTCCGAAATTTCGAATTTCCAAAATTTCGAATTTTCGGAAACTTGGAAGATTGAAAATTCGTAAAATTCGTAAATTCATAATTTCGTCAATTCGTTACAAAACAAATTCAGAACTAAACGAATTGCACATGTCTAGTTGGTACTGGTGGGTGAAAATAGTGCCCAAAGGGCCTACTGAAAGCAAGCAAAGGGCCACATCTGGCCCTCGGGCTGCAGTTTGGAGCCCACTGGTCTAGGGAGAGGAGGTGTGGCCCTTAGGTTCCTTCCTCCCCTGCCTTTGGGGATCTCTCTTGGTTGACTTTGGCTGAGAGGGGTCCTCCATGCCTTTTGGCTAGGTGACCCTGAGTGTGGCTTACCCCCACCAGGGGTCTTGCGCCCCAGTGGGTCAGGGAAAGGTCCGTCCTCTTCAGGAGGGGAGCGTATGGCACACCCTAAGTTCACTTTTTTGTGTGTATTTCATATGAACTATTATTGTACACTTTGGTGATTGGTTTTTGGGCACTGCACCATAGGTTTGAAGAAAACTGGTATCTAATAGGACTTGGTGATGGCAATGAAGATTTAGACAGTCTGGTAAAGGGGTTATGAGGACATATTGGGCATACTTGGGGGTCTGTACACATAAAAAGGTCAATAACCTCTGGGTTCTTCCGTAATAATCTCTATATACCATGAGGCTGCAGGTATCCGCTCAGTCTAGCTGTGGTGCCTCTTTGTCAGTGCTCATGAAAGCTGCTATGATGGTACTCACTGATCCGGTCTGATGTATAATTGTAAGCACTCATCCATTTGTTGGCTTCCTTTCTTATTTTTGGCTTCTGTATTTTTTTTTTCTTCTGTTCTCTGTTTTCAAAAGCCCAGCAAGATAATTTGCCTTTTCTACTGTTTAGTTATAAGCAAAGCAATGCTCCCTGCCCTGAAAGGGAATCTTCACCAACATCCACCTGCAATTCTTTCATCTTTAGTGACCCTCACTCTTACTTTTTCTTCCTGTTCCTTTGTAGATTGGTCTTTGTAGTGTAATCTGCAGCCTCCACCTTCTTATCTCATATTGTTTGCATTGTTCTCTGACCCCGGCACAGGTCCAGAGCACTTTGTAAGGACTGAACTTTCACTTCTAGCATTCTGTTCCTTGTAGAGGTATCCTTTGATCCCGGTGTGCTCTTGTCTCCATTCATCGAGCAATGCTCCAAATTCACCTCTCGTGTCTCTTCCACAGGGTAATGCATGTGGGGGCTTAAAAGCTGAACAGAAATACTTTCATTTAAATAAATTCCTCAATAGCAATAAAGAAAACAAATCTACTTTATATGCATCAAATGGCTTTACAAACTCAGATATCGTAAAGACCTTGTAAAAGAAAAGCTCCAAACTGTCCGTCGTTTGGAGGGATGGTTCCTCTTTTTAAACTAGCCCCTCTTTCTTCCTCTTTTGGTCTACTTCAGCATTTTTTTCAACCTTCATATCACAGAGGAACCTTTAAAATGTTCTGTTGTTGGAGAACCCCTGCTAAAAGTGATATTGTATACAAGTCTTGAAACGTTATCCACACCACATTGGTGGTCAATGGGAGAAGGTCCCCTTATATTCGTGGGCAATAGGAGATGGTCCCCTTACATTGGTGATCAGTGAGAAGAATGCTCCTTACATTGGTGATCAGTGGGAAGAATGTTCCTTACATTGGTGATCAGTGAGAAGAATGTCCCTTACATTGGTGATCAGTGAGAAGAATGCTCCTTACATTGGTGATCAGTGGGAATAATGCTCCTTACATTGGTGATCAGTGGGAAGAATGTTCCTTACATTGGTGATCAGTGAGAAGAATGTTCCTTACATTGGTGATCACTGAGAAGAATGTTCCTTACATTGGTGATCAGTGAGAAGAATGTTCCTTACATTGGTGATCAGTGGGAAGAATGTTCCTTACATTGGTGATCAGTGAGAAGAATGTTCCTTACATTGGTGATCAGTGAGAAGAATGTTCCTTACATTGGTGATCAGTGGGAAGAATGTTCCTTACATTGGTGATCAGTGAGAAGAATGTTCCTTACATTGGTGATCAGTGAGAAGAATGTTCCTTACATTGGTGATCAGTGGGAAGAATGTTCCTTACATTGGTGATCAGTGGGAAGAATGTTCCTTACATTGGTGATCAGTGGGAAGAATGCTCCTTACATTGGTGATCAGTGAGAAGAATGCCCCCCTCCCCTTTACAGAGAGCCAACCTAATCATTGATGTGAGTGGTTACTTACCTGAGATAAGAGAGTAGAAGTTCTACTTCTACACTGCCTCCGCAAAGTGCCATTGGTGCCAGAACTATGGAGGTTCCGTCAGTTAGGGGTTTTATTGCACCTCTGCTCAAGGAACCCCCAGCAACCTCTGATGAAACCCCAAGGTTACAGTAAATTGTTGGATGTGCTCTCTGATTAAGAAGTTTACATATGAAAATGTAATTGTGAAAATTATGTAAAAATATGAAGTTAGGTTCACACAGCTGATAAAATGCAGTAATAACTCTGAATATTTGCTCACTAAACATTCATGGAGTCACCAGCTTTGTGTTTCTCTTTATTTGTTGGTCGCTTGATGTTTATATGTGGCTCCAGCCCAAAGCACTCCCCGCCATCTTTTTATAGGGTGATTGTGATCATTGTAACTTTCAGGTATAGTAATGAGATTTCCAGAGTTCTCACTCTATATGTATGTTTATTTTCAGGTGTGCCTGCTGTATTTGTTATAATCTGGGCGCGGGAGAGAGCCACATTTGCAGATACAGAGTGAGTACAACCTTCTTCTCCAGTAAAGAGAACCCGTCACTTAACACACCTTTTTAATGTTTTGATGTACCTAGAAAATATTTTGCTGATTTAAACTGAAGGTTTAGTTGGTCATTAACCAGTTGTGGACACCAGACATGCTGCAAATGCCCAAACAAACTTCAAAATGCACAAGGATGTGTAGTTCATCCTGTACTTCTGCTGCTCTCCCCCTCACACATATGCATGGGGAATCAAGCTCAAGTGTAAATGGGGGCTTAGACATACAATGTAACATTGTTTATAAACATTGATCAGACGGGAGATAGAGAGATACAAAGTAACATTATTTATAAACAATGAGCAGACGGGAGATAGATACAAAGTAACATTGTTTATAAACTTTGATCAGACGTGAGATAGAGAGATACAAAGTAACATTGTTTATAAACATTGATCAGACTGGAGATAGAGAGATACAAAGTAACATTGTTTATAAACATTGATCAGACTGGAGATAGAGAGATACAAAGTAACATTGTTTATAAACATTGATCAGACGTGAGATAGAGAGATACAAAGTAACATTGTTTATAAACATTGATCAGACAGGAGATAGAGAGATACAAAGTAACATTGTTTATAAACATTGATCAGACAGGAGATAGAGAGATACAAATTAACATTGTTTATAAACATTGATCAGACGGGAGATAGAGAGATACAAAGTAACATTATTTATAAACATTGATCAGACGCGAGATAGAGAGATACAAAGTAACATTGTTTATAAACATTGATCAGACGAGAGATAGAGAGATACAAGGTAACATTTGTTTATAAACATTGCTCAGACGGGAGATAGAGAGATACAAAGTAACATTGTTACTTTTAGCTTTTCTTTGTTTCATTCATCTGCAGATTAAATTAATGATCTGATAAGTAAACAAAAAATATATATTTTAAATAAAAATTGTACCGTTTTAGCCCCTTGTTAACCCTTCTGCCCTTAGCTATTATTTTCCTGCTGTTTTTTTTTCTGCCTTTCTAATCATTATTGTTTAAACTTTTTTTTTATTTGTTTTGTTCTTAATTTTTTTTTTTTTTATGTCATAAAAAAAGTGCAAAATTGAAGGAAATAGATCCATTATGTAATTTGTAAGTCAATGCACAATGCTCTGTGTAACAAAATCATTTATTTTGTTATCATTCTAAGGTTGAATATGTTTTAATTAACAAAATTAGAAAAAATTCAAAAGATGACAGCTTGGTATCATTTTAAACCGGATAAATTATAGAATAAAATGTGATTTTTTTATTTTATTTTTTACGGTAACAGCTTTTTAAAAAAAATTTATAACACCGATTGAATAGAAAAAAAAATTGTCTATGGATGGTAATATATAAAATATTTTTTGCAAGACAGTACCACAAAACAAAAAAGACTTGTTTTGTTCTAAAAAAAAAAAAAATAAATAAATAAAATCTTTAACAAGAATTGATGGACCATTTGATCTTTTCCTGCCATCGTTCTTCAATGTTTCTCTAGATGTAAAATGACAGCAGGTGTAAAGGTTGCACTTCTGGAGTTAGTCATTCAGCCTGCTGGAGGGACTGACCCTACGGCCACCCACCCACACACACACCCACACACACGTGCATGAAGCCTCTTCCTATTAATAAACGCATTGTGATTCATGATGACACATCCAGCCAGAGCTCCAGATCCATACATCTGTGACAGAGGAGGGCCGCCCGCTGTCTTGGGTCCTGTATCTGCTGCCTGAAGAAATGTAAAGAGCATTCCTGATTACAATGTAACCATCACCCAATAGGCTCTGCTATGTACTGTTATCTTCGAAATCCTGCAATAAAAAAAAAAAAAGAATGTAACCATTAAAAAGTTTTTCCTGGGGGGGGGGGGGGGGGGCGTCGCTCCACTCGGCCTCGGGACATTAAGCGATATATACCAAAACAGCGCTGCACTGCCAATCGTATAAATGTGCAGACAATAATATTAATACTGGATATCTGCAAAAAAAATGTGCAAAATACAATTCCTATAAGAGTAACTCCTTCATATCACAGTCCCCCCTTCATATTAGATTTCCCCCATTTCACATCAGAGCCTCTCTCCTTTCACATCAGAGTCCTCTATTACCTTTAGGACACCCCCCCCCCCCCCCCCCGCACACACACACACACATTAGAATGCCCTCTTTCCTATCATAGTATCCCCAGGGCCAGGACAAGGGGTGGGCAGGAGGGACAGTTGCCCTGGGCGCAGTGAAGCAATGGGGCAAAAAAATGGATGCGGTGTGGTACACCCATTCTACGGAACATCTTAATAGTGGGGGGGGCACAAATCTGCATCCTTGCCCTAAGTAAGTTTGCCCTAGGTATGCGTCAGCTACCTAAGGCCCCTTTCACACTACCGCAACTTCAAAGTCACACGATTTCAAAGTCGCGCAACTTCAAAGTCACACGATTTCACGGCCGCAATTTCAGGAGATGCCTGTGTAACTCGCATCAAATTCGGACCAAAGCAGTGCAGGGACTACTTTGAAGTCGGTGCGACTTGAAGTCGCACAGATGAATGGTACTCATTGGAAATCATGGGGGTACAACTTGTCGTGCGACTTTGCAGTCTCAAGTCGCACAAGTGTGAAAGCGTCCTTATTCTTTCTAATGGATAGACCCAACTCTAATAATACCCACAAAAAAAAAAAAAAAAAATAATAATAATAATAATAATAGCAAGTGAACTCTGCACATGGTAAGCTTCTAAAGACGGAGCCTGCGCCTTGAAGTCCTGGAAAAGATGGCGTCCATCTTGCGCCTATTGAGCTCTTGTTTACCAGAAGCCCGAATGTCTCCGGTACATGATTGTTGTCGCCGTTCCGGACTCGGGAGCGATTGGCCGACTGGCTAGTTTTAGAAAACAGCGACTCCATCCTCCTGGGACTCGCAGTGAGCGAGCCGACAAGTCATTTTTTCCTGTAAGCTGGAAGTACGATCGCACTTACAGCTGATGGCTCGCCTGATGGAAGGCCCCCCTGTTGTGTCGTACAAATTGCTTTTTATTTTCGGTCACCGGTGACTTTTCTGTCAAATGAGAACAAGCTCTTCTCTCCTGCTCTCAAGCTCTGTGCGTCTAACAAGAGCGAGCGAAGAAAGGGATATCCGACACTACGAACACGCTCACTGAGCACTCGCTACATTTCATTCTTTTTTTACATCTTTAATAATTATTGGCTGCCAAAGTAAGTAGTGATTGACTTCAATTATAACTGCAATCTATATAAAGGTGAAATCAATGTAACTTGGAAAAAAAAAAAAAAAAAAAGTTAGTTCAGTTTTGTGTTTCAGTGCAAAACCATTAAAGTGGTCTGAGATGAAAAATGAACAAAGCATATCCTTCTATAGCGTGTACTTGCCTCAATCCAGAGCTGTGGCGGCCAGTGGTATCATTTTTGGCGGGGCAGCAAACCCCCCCATCCCCATTTGGTCAGTCGGGTCACAGGCATGCCCCCCCCCCGGGTGGTTGATCACCAGCCCCACACTTAGACCATCTTGGTCACACCACGGGCAGCGCTTCCTCCGGGTGGCCTCTTCTCCTTGTGCTTCACGGCGGCTTCCCCTGCCTCTCCTCCCTCCTACTCCTCCTCGGCGGCCAATAGGATCGCTTCTCCTCTCCCCCAACCGGATGGAGGGTCTCAGGACCTGCTTCCTGATTTGCCGGGAGGAGAATCAGGAAGGCAATAGTGAATATTCATTCGCTATTGTCACACAACTGGGTGGGGGGTGCAGTGCTCTGCGCCCCAAGCTCCCTTTTTTTGAAGCCTATTAGAGCCTCTCCTCCACTCTGGCCTCTCTTCCCCACTCCTGGCTCTCTCCCCCATTCCCAACTCTCTCCCCCACTCCTGGCTCTCTCCCCCACTCCTGGCTCTCTCCCCCACTCCTGGCTCTCTCCCCCACTCCCGGCTCTCTCCCCCACTCCCGGCTCTCTCCCCCACTCCTGGCTCTCTCCCTCACTCCTGGCTCTCTCCCTCACTCCTGGCTCTCTCCTCCACTCCTGGCTCTCTCCTCCACTCCTGGCTCTCTCCTCCACTTCCGGCTCTCTCCTCCACTTCCGGCTCTCTCCTCCACTTCCGGCTCTCTCCTCCACTATCATCTCTCTCCTCCACTGCCGGCTCTCTCCTCTACTCCCGGCTCTCTCCTCTACTCCCGGCTCTCTCCTCTACTCCCGGCTCTCTCCCCCACTCCCGGCTCTTTCCTCCACTCCCAGCTCTCTCCTCCACTCCCAGCTCTCTCCTCTACTGCCGGCTCTCTCCTCCACTTCCGTCTCTCTCCTCCACTTCCGTCTCTCTCCTCCACTTCCGTCTCTCTCCTCCACTTCCGTCTCTCTCCTCCACTCCCGTCTCTCTCCTCCACTTCCGGCTCTCTCCTCCACTCCCAGCTCTCTCCTCCACTCCCAGCTCTCTCCTCCACTTCCGTCTCTCTCTTCCACTTCCGTCTCTCTCTTCCACTTCCGTCTCTCTCCCCCACTCCTGTCTCTTTCCCCCACTCCCGGCTCTCTCTTCCACTCCCATCTCTCTCCTCCACTGCCGACTCTCTCCTCCACTGCCGGCTCTCTCTTTCACTCCCATCTCTCTCCCCCACTCCCGGCTCTCTCCTCCACTCCCAACTCTCTCCTCCACTCCCGGCTCTCTCCTCTACTGCCGGCTCTCTCCTTCACTCCCATCTCCCTCCTCCACTCCCGGCTCTCTCCTCTACTGCCGGCTCTCTCCTCCACTCCCATCTCTCTCCTCCACTCCCATCTCTCTCCTCCACTCCCGGCTCTCTCCTCTACTGCCGACTCTCTCCTCCACTCCCAGCTCTCTCCTCCACTCCCAGCTCTCTCCTCTACTGCCGTCTCTCTCCTCTACTTCCGTCTCTCTCTTCCACTTCCGTCTCTCTCCCCCACTCCTGTCTCTTTCCCCGACTCCCGGCTCTCTCTTCCACTCCCATCTCTCTCCTCCACTGCCGACTCTCTCTTTCACTCCCATCTCTCTCCCCCACTCCCGGCTCTCTCCTCCACTCCCATCTCTCTCCTCCACTCCCGGCTCTCTCCTCTACTGCCGGCTCTCTCCTTCACTCCCATCTCTCTCCTCCACTCC
Organism: Lithobates septentrionalis; assembly: GCA_037952835.1. Classification (NCBI taxonomy): domain Eukaryota; kingdom Metazoa; phylum Chordata; class Amphibia; order Anura; family Ranidae; genus Lithobates; species Lithobates septentrionalis. The sequence goes on from JBBDGP010003273.1 coordinate 130,274, forward strand.
CGGCTCTCTCCTCTACTGCCTGGTCTCTCCTCCACTCCCATCTCTCTCCTCCACTTCCATCTCTCTCCTCCACTCCCGGCTCTCTCCTCTACTGCCGACGCTCTCCTCCACTCCCATCTCTCTCCTCCACTCCCGGCTCTCTCCTCTACTGCCGGCTCTCTCCTCCACTCCCATCTCTCTCCTCCACTCCCATCTCTCTCCTCCACTGCCGGCTCTCTCCTCCACTGCCGGCTCTCTCCTCCACTGCCGGCTCTCTTCTCCACTCCCGTCTCTCTCCTCCACACCCGTCTTTCTCCTCCACTCCCGTCTCTCTCCTCCACTCCCGTCCCTCTCCTCCACTCCCGTCCCTCTCCTCCACTCCCGTCTTTCTCCTCCACTCCCGTCTCTCTCCTCCACTCCCGTCTCTCTCCTCCACTCCCGGCTCTCTCCTGGACACTTCTCCACTCGGCGGTGCGGGCTGTGCTCTCTCCCCCCTCATCGATCCTGCTAGTGCAGCTCCTCTGTGTCTGTGGACACTGCCGCCTGCTTGTTAATACAGGAGTGCTTCACTGTCAGGAAGGAGGAGGGGAGAACACAGCCCGCACCATGTCCCGGCTCTCTCCTCCTCTCTTTGCTGCTCCCAGCACTGAGCTGGCAGGAGTAGTGATGCCTACTCCTGTCAGCCTTAAAAAAAAAAGGAAAGTGCCCTCCGTCCTTACAGTAACCCATTGCCCCCAGGGCAGCCATCCCTCCCACCCATCCCTTGTCCTAAACCTGCTGGGGGGCTCCTAAAACCTGGACATATGGGTATAGGAATACTCCACTTTAGCTCACTACCTGGATTTGGTTTTAGTCCAATGAGAGGCCTCTGTGGTGGCTACATTTGATTAAGGCACAGTGGCAGAGCTGAAGGTAAAGTCAATGAATCACAAAAATGTTCGGTAAACCAAGGAAAAGACGCAACTTAAATTGACCTGATCTAGTCACGGTGTATGGCCTTTGCTGGCACTGCTCCAGTCACGCCCCCTTGTCCCGCCCACCGTGGCTTGGTCACAACTTCCACTCGTTATTGATCTTTGGCTTGTTCCTTGGCTACGCTTCTGCTTGATCCCAACCTCCAACCACTTGTTACCAACCTTTTGGCTTGTTTACTGACTACGCTGCTGCTTGATCCTAACTGCTTATTCTGCTACTGGACTCCGGCTTGCTCACCACCTGGTAGGGCGATCCTGAGGATAGAGTTGCCACCTCATCCCTTTAAACCCGAACACAAATGAATTACACAGGTTCTGATGGCTAATTTAATGCAGATAAGGCAACAAGTGTATTTTAGATACCACCTTAATCAGCCTCAGAACATGTGTAATTAATATGTGTTCGGGTTTAAAGGGATGAGGTGGTAACTCTACCTGAGGACCATGACTTGGTACTAACATGCAGCGAAACCCATCTCCACCATCAGGGGCTCTGGTGAACACTGGTTAATGCTTAGACCCCCGCACCTTGGGTGAGCCTGTGTCATTTGCTACGGTGACCTGCCTATATACTAATCCAGCTGGTCAGTGGGATCCTCTTAACCGCTATATCCACTGGTTTTGGAGCCTGACTCTTGATCATGGCAGGTGGGCATCTTCCCACTGACAACCCATGTAAGGAGCATCTTCCCACTGACCACCACTGTAAATGGAATTCTTCTCCCCGGCATACCCAATAATTTGGTTTCCACAAAATTTTACTGGGACCTTAAAATGATTTTAAGGGTTTCTTGAGGTAAAGAGGTTGAGAAACTGCTTTAGAACCTTAAGCTGTTAAAAAAGCAATTCCACAAGGCCGGTCCCATATTTCCGTCGTCATGATCGGTCCTCTGTTAAAGGTTCATTTCTGGTTAAAAACAGCCAGAGACTTTGAACCAACACGTCAGAATTTTAGTGTGAAGGGCAATCAAATATTCTCCGTATCCCAGGCTAGATATGATAAAAGAATAATAAATGCTGATAATTACTGAGCAATCCAAGTTATTTGTCTTTTTTTACCTTTTATGTTGGTCTTGCTCTGGGATTGATTTTCTGATCCCAAAAGCTTTTAACTTTTACTGCTGGTGGTACTGAAGACATGTATAACGATCGATGCCGGAGCTGTGAAAGTTGGCTGTCACAGAGATCTGCATCACATCATATATACAGTGCCTTGCAAAAGTATTCACCCCCTTGGCTTTTTACCTATTTTGTTACATTACAGCCTTTAGTTCAATGGGTTTTTAAACTGAATTGTATGTGATGGATCAGAACACAATAGTCTAAGTTGGTGAAGTAAAATTAGAAAAATATATACATAAAACTATTTTTCAGAAAAACTGATAATCGGCATGTGCGTATGTATTCACCCCCTTTGTTATGAAGCCCATAAAAAGCTCTGGTGCAACCAATTACCTTCAGAAGTCACATAATTAGTGAAATGATGTCCACCTGTGTGCAATCTAAGTGTCACATGATCTGTCATTACATAGACACACCTTTTTGAAAGGCCCCAGAGGCTGCAACACCTAAGCAAGAGGCACCACTAACCAAACACTGCCATGAAGACCAAGGAACTCTCCAAACAAGTAAGGGACAATGTTGTTGAGAAGTACAAGTCAGGGTTAGGTTATAAAAAAAATATCCAAATCTTTGATGATCCCTAGGAGGACCATCAAATCTATCCTAACCAAATGGAAAGAACATGGCACAACAGCAAACCTGCCAAGAGACGGCCGCACACCAAAACTCACGGACCGGAGCAAGGAGGGCATTAATCAGAGAGGCAGCACAGAGACCTAAGGTAACCCTGGAGGAGCTGCAGAGTTCCACAGCAGAGACTGGAGTATCTGTACATAGGAGGACAATAAGCCGTACGCTCCATAGAGTTGGGCTTTATGGCAGAGTGGCCAGAAGAAAGCCATTACTTTCAGCAAAAAACAAAATGGCACATTTTGAGTTTGTGAAAAGGCATGTGGGAGACTCCCAAAATGTATGGAGGAAGGTGCTCTGGTCTGATGAGACTAAAACTGAACTTTTTGGCCATCAAAGAAAATGCTATGTCTGACGCAAACCCAACACATCACATCATACAAAGAACACCATCCCCACCGTGAAACATGGTGGTGGCAGCATCATGCTGTGGGGATGTTTTTCAGCAGTCAGGACTGGGAAACTGGTCAGAGTTGAGGGAAAGATGGATGGTGCTAAATACAGGGATATTCTTGAGCAAAACCTGTAGCACTGTGTTTGTGATTTGAGGCTAGGACGGAGGTTCACCTTCCAGCAGGACAATGACCCCAAACACACTACTAAAGCAACACGACACACCGAGATCCAACATTATATTCTTCCTTTATTAAAGTAACCAGCGGAAACAAATTCTGCTGACGCGTTTCATACTAGGCACAGCGCTTTCTCTAGGAATTCCTTCACAGATTGCTGGGATTTTAATAGAAAAACTGAAAAGTAGAACTCCACTGCACTCAGCAGATGTCATGGTGTCCATATCTTGCACTGATGGCTTCTAACAAGCTGGAAACAGTTGAATGCAAGATGAAACTTTATGTTGAAAGCTGTACCTGCAGAGAAAAATTTAAGGCAAAGAAGGCATTTTATTGAAATCCTTATCCCCATGGGGCTTCCAAGATGGTTTTTGTTCTTATGGCGCCTATTGTTGGGTTCTGCATCTATTCCCTCTGTGTAGGTCATTTTTTTATTTTTTTTTTTAGGGCCATTGCCGTGCATTTTGCAGCCCACTGAAAAGGAAGCAAATGTGAAAAATGGGTGAACATTGTATGAATATTGGGTGAAAATATTGATAAATAGACCCCAAAATGTGTAAAGTGTAATAGAGACAGTATAATTCTATGGGAATTGAACCAAAACACATATGCCACAAATTATTTTTACTATTATTTTTTATAATAATAATAATAATAGTAATAATAATAATAGTTAAAAAAATAAAAATAATAAAAAAATTATTAAAAAATAAATAAACAAATAAAAATAAATATATACATATGTATCATGGAACATAGATACATGGTGTACTGCAGATGTGGTTTTGCGCTGGGGTTTCATGATTGCAAAGCTGTAATATGCACTAGCCTTTTTTTTATATATATTTTTATAATTATAACAATTATTTTTACTATTAATATTTTTTATAATAACAGTTTTAAAAAAATGAAATAATAAAAAAAATATAATTGAATAAAAAAAATAAACAAATAAAAATAAATATATGGATATGTATTATAGAACATTGATACAGTACATGGTGTACTGCAGATGCGGTTTTGCGCTGGGGTTTCATGATTACAAAGCTGTAATATGCACTAGCCTTTTTTTTATATTTTTATGGGAATTTTTAATAAAATTTTAGAAGTTTTAAAGATACTTGTAACGACATATATATTTGTACCTAGAAAGTCCCATATGTTTTGGTGAAATCTTTATGTAGGTAATGGCCTAAGGATGATAGTGCACCCCCAAACGGGTGCTCTTTTGAAATCTACATATGTTCAAGATCAAGGGCACAGCTATTACTCCCTCCCCTCATGCCAGGGTGCTAGGTATAATCCTGGACTCTGACCTCTCCTTTGGGCCCCACATCCAATCGCTGCCCAGATCTTGCTGCCTCACCCTCCGTAACATTTCCAAAATTCACCCCACTTTAACCAACAACACCAAAGCTACTAATTCACTCCCTGATCTATCTCCTTGACTATTCCAACTCTCATTGGCCAACCTCTACAAAGGATATGGACCTTTTATTCTACCATGAATGCTCCTGCCGGACTCCTCTATCCCTCTCTGCCAATCCCTCCACTGGCCTCCATTCAGTGTCTGCTACCCTTCTCTGCCAACCCCTCCACTGGCCTCTACTCAGTGTCCACCATCCCTCTCTGCCAATTCCTCCACTGGCCTCTACTCAGTGTCCACCATCCCTCTCTGCCAACTCCTCCACTGGCCTCTGCTCAGTGTCCACCATCCCTCTCTGCCAACTCCTCCACTGGCCTCTGCTCAGTGTCCACCATCCCACTCTCCACCATGCCACTCTGTCAACCCCTCCACTGGCCTCTACTCGGTGTCCACCACCCCTCTCTGCCATACCTTCCCTTGGCCTCCACTCAATGTCCACCACCCCTCTCTGCAAACCCCTCCCATGGCCTCTGCTCAGTGTCCACCACCTTCCTCTGCCAACCCCTCCCCTGGACACCACTCAATGTCCACCATACCACTCTGCCAACCCCTCCCCTGGCCTCCGCTCAGTGTCCACCAACCTTCTCTGTCAATCCCTCCCCTTGCCTCCACTCAGTGTCTACCATCCCTCTTTGCCACCCCTTCAACTGGCTTCCACTTTGGGTGTCTACCATCTCTCTCTGCCAATCCTTCAACTGGCCTCCACTCAAAGTCCCCCACCTCTATCTGCTAACCCCTCCACTGGCTTACGATCACCCACCCAGCGAATACAATTTAGAATACCAACAACCTACAAAGCCATCCACAACTCTGCTACCTCACCAACCTCATCTCAAGATATGACCCAAACTGTCCTCCCCGCTCCTCCCAAGATATCCTTTTCTCTAGCTCCCCCTCGTTACCTCCTCCCATGCTCGTCTCCAGGATTTCTCCATAGCCTCTCCTTTTCTCTAGAACTCCTTACCCCAACCTATCCCTCTATCTCCTAATCTGTCTACATTTTACGAGATCCTTAAATTCATCTCTTCAGGAAAGCCCCCCACCTAACAACTGAAATTTACTTTCTTCATTAACTCATCAATACCTTTTTGTTACACTTGCCCAACCTTTTAGGTTGTAAGCTCTCAGAAGCAGGACCCTCCTAACCCGCTTGTATTGGATTGGATTGTTTTGTACTGTCTCCCTCCATTATGTAAAACTGTTGGCACTGTATAAATCCTGAATAGTAATATCATAAAATAGAGTATAGATATAATATGAGAGGAAACCACTGATTGTGCTTCTACATACAACATTCTCTGAGTGGTGAATTAACTCTTCTTTATCCGGTCTTCTCTCAGGTGCTGGGACCTCAGTGCAGGGAATTTAAAATGGATCATACAAGGTCCCATCTTGGCTGCTACAGTGGTGAGTGATCTGTGATGGAGCGAGATCTTAAAGCAGAACTACCATCAGATATTTTTTCTAATGCTTAGTACATGCATGCTCAGTAGACATGTGCAATTTGTTTAGTTCCGAATTCGTTTTTTAAGGAATTTTGACAAATTCGTTAATTCCGAAATGTATGAATTTCCAAAATGTATGAATTTTACGAATTTACGAAATTACTAATTTCCAAATTTTCTAATTTCTGAATTTTGAATTTCCGAATTTTCGAATTTCCGAAATTACAAATTTCCGAATTTCGAATTTCCGAAATTACCAAAGTTCAAATTTTTGCATTTCTGAATTTCGAATTTCCGGAATTACGAATTTACAAATTTACAAATTTCCAAAAATTCGGAATTTCAGAAATTGGAAAATTATGGAAATTGGAACAAATTTCTGAAATTCGAATATTCGAAATTTCATAAATGTAAAAATTCTAAAATTTGGAAATTTGAAAATCCAAGAATAAGAATGAAAATCTGAAAATTGAAAAGAATGAAAATCTGAAAATTCAAAAGCCCGAAAATCTGAAATTATAACTAACTAATAAATAATAAATTATAGGAATTGGAATTTCCTTTCAAATTTGACTGTTAGTGAACGTAAGGAGTACAAATTTATCCAAAGTCACAAATTATCTGAAATAACGAATGCCACATCTAAACAAATGGAACGTAACGATCTAATATTAATAACAAAAATAATAATAAAATCTTTTTTTTATTATTATTAATTGTTTATTATTAATTTGTGCCATTACATTTGTTTAGATGCGGCATTCGTTATTTCAGATTCGTAACTTCCGGTAAATTCATACTCATTACGTTCACTAACAGCCAAATTTTAAAGATAATTCCAACACCTATAATTTAATAGTTAGTTATTATTACGAATTAAACTGATTTTCTTTCTTTTTTTCAGATTTTCGAATTTTCAAATTTCGAAAATCCGAAAACTCGGAAATCTGAAATTCAAAAATTCAGAAATCCGAAAATTCAAAATTCGGAAATCCAGAAATTCGGAAATTGGTAAATCCGAAAATTCGAAATTCGGAAATCCGAGAATTTCAGAATTTTCAAATTTCCGAAAAAAACAAAAAAACGAAAACAAAATTAACAATTTTTTTGTCAGTGCACATGTCTAATGCTCAGTATTGTGTCTGAGTGATACTTCCAAGCAGACATGTGCAGAACGAAAAAATTTGTTGCGTCAAAAATTTTGAAAAAAAAAACAAAACAAAAACGATTTCCTACTTTCCGCTATAAAATGCATCCAATAAAAAAAAAAAATGGGAAAAAAGAATTAAATTTCTGTTGAAAATGAACAGACTTACTGGCAGGATCCACGGGTAATAAAACAGGGAAAAGCAAAGACCGCTGTGTTAATGGCAGAGACAGATTGCATGTAAAACATGTCATTTTTTTTTTATTTTGCCTGGAAGTTCCACTTTAAGCCATGTTTTTGTATCTCTGTATATATCTTTTCATTTCTTCTCACCACGTTTGATTAAAACTTTTTTTTTTTTTGTTTTTCTCTTTCAGGCGAACTTTTTTCTTTTTATTAATATTGTTAGAGTATTAGCAACCAAACTAAGAGAGACCAACGCGGGGCGATGCGATACGCGACAACAGTACAGGTAAGTGTGGCGGCCCACGTTCTCCACCGTGCACGGCGCTCTGATTTGGAGGATACGGATTACTCAGCTTTTTATATTTTTTTATTTTTTATTTTTTTTTTAATTATTTATTTTTTTCTCACTCTTTTATGTATCTTTTCCAGGAAGCTGCTGAAATCGACGTTGGTGTTGATGCCTCTGTTTGGTGTTCACTATATCGTCTTCATATCTCTGCCGTACACAGAAGTGACGGGGGTGGTGTGGCTTGTACAAATGCACTATGAAATGTTGTTCAACTCTTTCCAGGTATTTGTGCTTTTCCCTGAGACTATTTTATTTCTTCACATTCTCATACCGAATGACGGAGGGGGGGGGGGGGACCATTCCCATACTAAATGTCCAATGACAGAGGGGGGGGGGGGGGACCATTCTCATACTGAATGTCAAATGATGGAGGGGGGGGGGAAACCATTCTCATACCGAATGTCCAATGATGGAGAAGGGGGGGGAACCATTCTCATACCGAATGTCCAATGATGGAGGGGGGGGGGGCATTCTCATACCGAATGTCCAATGATGGAGGGGGGACCATTCTCATACCGGAACTACTGTTCATGTGATAAAAAAATAAAAAAAACAGGGGACAGCATATCCCTGCTAGGCATGTTCACTTGGACAGGATACAGTATTACTGCTACGGGACAGGGACAGAGATCCCCCAAACTAAGAAGTTTATATGGGTTCAAACCAGGAGGAGCGCCCCTTCTGGCTCATATATGCATAGGGGTGTATTTATAAAAAATACGCAGAGCTGTTCGTCCTGTGAAATCGCATTTATATTTGTTCTGTGTAAATAGGAGTTTTTTTAGGAAAGTACTGCATTATGGTCACTAGATGGCGCTGAGGATCACAAGCAATCAATACTGTTTTCCTGTATATCGGCTCCACCTAATGGCCATAATGTGGTATTTCTCAAACCCATCCGACACGTGCCAGAAATGTAAGAATCCCATTGGTTGTGCCCTCAACCAAACTGGCAAACCATCCAATGGGCCGTTGTCATAACTGATCACATGTGCAGCTTCATGGCAGTTGTAGATTAAACAGAGGCCAAGATGGCGGCTTCCTTGGCTGAAAACGATAAGCGGGTTTTACTTCCACTTTAACCGGTCTATTCTGTATGAAGCATTATAATTCGATCTGGAGAGAAAATAGCCTAACAACATTCGTTTTTTTTTTGTTTTTTGTTTGCCTCCGTTTGCACAGGACAAATATACACGCAGCTCCACGGGGAAAAATAACACTATGATTTTTTTTTATTTTTTATATAAATACATCCTATAGACCAGAATACATTAGCGGGCAGTGCAGATTCCTCCATCCAAGCTGCTTAGAGTAGATGGAGGAATATATTGGAATATATTAATGTTTTTGTCTATTTTAGCTTATATACTTTATGGTTTCATTTAATACTTCGGCTTTGAAGAATAAGAGCTTCTTCTTAAACATGCAAAACAACATACAGTACATATATTACCTTGTATGATAAAGAATTCTTTGTATGGAAAATGCTCTGCCATGCTCGGTGCCTCATTGTTCAATTTTTTAGTTATGCTTCATTCATAGAGCTCTGAAGGATAAGATCCGCTCTTTGAACATGTAATAGCAATATATAATATAGAATACAATATATAATATAGAATATATAGTATAAAAAAATACAATATATAATATATAGTGTAATATTATACAATGTATAGTATACAATATAAAACATAAAATATACAATATATAATATACAACGTATAGTATAAAATATACAATCTATAATATAGAATATATAGTATAAAAAAATACAATATACAAAGTATAGTATACAATATATAATATAACATATATAGTATAAAATTTATAATATACAAGGTATAGTATAAAATATAGAATATATAGAGTATAAAATATACAATATATAGTATATAATATACAATATAAAATATAGAATATATATAGTATACAATATATACTGCTCAAAAAATGAAAGGAACACTTTTTAATCAGAGTATAGCGTCAAGTCACATGTGACACTTGTGTACATGGGAGGAGTCTGCGATACTTATGTACATGGGAGGAGTCTGCGATGCTTATGTACATGGGAGGAGTCTGCGATACTTATATACATGGGAGGAGTCTGCGATACTTATGTACATGGGAGGAGTCTGCGATACTTATCTGTGATACTTATGTACATGGGAGGAGTCTGCGATACTTATGTACATGGGAGGAGCCTGTGATACTTATGTACATAGGAGGAGTCTGTGATACTTATATACATGGGAGGGGCCTGTGATATTTATGTACATGGGAGGAGCCTGTGATACTTATGTACATGGGAGGAGTCAGTGATACGTATGTACATGGGAGGAGTCTGCGATACTTATGTGCATGGGAGGAGACTGTGATACTTATGTACATGGGAGGAGCCTGTGATAGTTATGTACATGGGAGGAGCCTGTGATACTTATGTACATGGGAGGAGCCTATGATACTTATGTACATGGGAGGAGCCTGTGATACTTATGTACATGGGAGGAGTCTGTGATACATAATAATAATAATAATAAAATGTTTTTATTATTATTATTGTTATTTATTATTATTAATTTGTTACGTTCCATTCCTTATTTCAGGTAATTTGTAACTTCGGATACATTCATAATTGTTACGTTCATGAACATTCAAATTTGAAACGAAATTCCAATACCTATAATTTAATAGTTAGTAATAGTTAAGTTATTATTAGATATTTCAGATTTTCGAATTTTGGAAAAATTCGTTTAAACAGGTTTTCATTCATTCAGGCATTTCCGAATGAACGAATTTGTTGAAATTCGTTAGAAAAACAAATTCGGAACGAAATGAATTGCACATGTCTACTGACTGCAACTCTCGGCATAAGGCTACATGCCCACGAACATTTTAAAGAATGAGCTGCAAAGCTAGTACCGACGCCAGGAAAAAAGTGGCGTTAAAAACACGATTTTTTTCACGTCTTGCTTTGGCGTCAATACCCCTCTTTTGCTGGGTCTTCTCCTCTCTCGGGTCCTTCTCCACTATCTTCTGCTCTTTTGCTGGGTCTTCTCCCCTCTCCGGTCCTTCTTCGCTATGTTCTGCTGGGTCTTCTGCCCTCTCCGGTACTTCTCCACTATCTTCTGCTCTTTTGCTGGGTCTTCTCCCCTCTCCGGTCCTTCTTCGCTATGTTCTGCTGGGTCTTCTGCCCTCTCCGGTACTTCTCCACTATCTTCTGCTCTTTTGCTAGGTCTTCTCCCCTCTCCGGTTCTTCTCCTCTCTCCCTGCTATCTTCTGCTCTTTTGCCGGGTCTTCTCCCTCTGTTCTTCTTCCGATGTTGACTCAACGTGTTCTCCCAGTGTGATGCCAGGTCCGCCGTGTGCAATGACTTATATTGGCATGGGGCGGGGCCACCTGATGACATAGTTAGAGGACACGCCCCTTGTGATGTCATCACCCCATAATGCCCCGAGTGATGACATCACAGGGGGCGTGTCCTCTAACGGCATCATCGGGTGACCCCGCCCCATGCCAAGTCATTGCACACGTCGGACCCAGCATTACACCGGGTGATCGTGTCGAGTCAACATCAGCAGAAGAACAGAGGGAGAAGTCCCAGCAAAAGAGCATAACATAGCGGGGAGACAGGAGAAGACCCAGCAAAAGAGCAGAAGATAGCGGAGAAGGGCCGGAGAGGGGAGAAGACCCAGCAAAAGAGCAGAAGATAGCAGAGAAGAACCAGAGAGCGGAGAAGACCCAGCAAAAGAGCATAAGATAGCAGAGAAAGACCGGAGAGGGAAGAAGACCCAACAAAAGAGCAGAAGATAGCGGAGAAGGACCGGAGAGGGGAGAAGACCCGGCAAAAGAGCAGAAGATAGCAGAGAAGGACCGGAGAGGGGAGAAGACCCAGCAAAAGAGCAGAAGATAGCGGAGAAGGACCGGAGAGGGGGGAAGACCCAGCAAAAGAGCAGAAGATAGTGGAGAAGGACCAGAGAGGGGAGAAGACCCAGCAAAAGAGCAGAAGATAGCCGAGAAGAACCGGAGAGGGGAGAAGAACCAGCAAAAGAGCAGAAGATATCAGAGAAGGACTGGACAGGGGAGAACACCCAGCAAAAGAGCAGAAGATAGCGGAGAAGAACCGGAAAGGGGAGAAGACCCAGCAAAAGAGCAGAAGATAGCGGAGAAGGACCGGAAAGGGGAGAAGACCCAGCAAAAGAGCAGAAGATAGCGGAGAGAGGAGAAGAACCGGAGAGGGGAGAAGACACAGCAAAAGAGCAGAAGATAGCGGAGAAGAACCGGAGAGGGGAGAAGACCAGGCAAAAGAGCAGACGATATCGGAGAAGGACCGGAGAGGGGAGAAGACCCAGCAAAAGAGCAGAAGATATCGGAGAAGGACCGGAGAGGGGAGAAGACTCAGCAGAAGATAGCGGATAAGGAACGGAGAGGGGATAAGACCCAGCAAAAGAGCAGAAGATAGCGAAGAAGGACCGGAGAGGGGAGAAGACCCAGCAAAAGAGCAGAAGATAGCGGAGAGAGAGGAGAAGAGCCGGAGCCGCTTTAATAAAATACTTTAAAAACCTGTGTAGTGTGTTTATTTTTGACACTTTTTTTTTTTAGGTGAATGGGTAGGGGTACGATGTACCCCATACTCCTTCACCTAGGGTGGGGGGGCGTGATCTGAGGGGCCCCTTGTTAAAGGGGGCTTCCAGATTACGATTAGTCCCCGCCCGCAGACCCCGACAACCACCAGACCAAGGTTGTCGGAAAGAGGCCCTTGTCCTCATCAACATGGGGACAAGGTGCTTTGGGGTGGGGGGTGGCGCAGGGGCCACCTCTGCTCCAAAGCACCCACCCCCCATGTTGAGGGCATGTGGCCTGGTATGGTCCGGGGGGGGGGGGGCGCTCGCTCGTCCTCCCCTTTCCTCATCTGCTGCGTGCTCGGATAAGGGTCTGGTATGAATCTTGGGGGGAACCTCATGCAAAATTTTGTCGGGGTTCCCCTTCAAGATTCTCGACTTCTGGTGAGACTTCTATTCAAATCAATGGGCTCCCATAGGGAACCATTGATTTTGAATAGAGACAGAGAAATGCGGGACGGTGCATAACGCTGTGTACACAGCGTTAAGCCCCATTAAACCGCGTTTGACACCTTTTACTGGCGTCTGGCGTTTTTACAGCTCGGAGCTGGAGCCTCAGAACGCACCGGTCCTGGGTTTTTTTTTGGAGCTTAAAAACGCCTATGCCACTTACAGCTCAAAAACGCCATGGTGGGCATGAGGCCAAAGGATAACATGGAGAGGCGTTTTTAAGCTGCAAAAAATGCTCAAAAAAGTGGCTGTAAAAACGTCCGTGGGCATGAGGCCTAAAGGTTGGAGCTTTCCTGAGTAATGTGTTGAATATTGTGACGTGTCCGGAATGTTATCTTATAGACTTGCTCAACTACTGAAAGGTCGACATAGAAATCATTTCCAGTACAAACCAGTAAGTGAACTGGTTAAATACTTTCTTTATTTTCCTTTTTTTTAGCATTTATTAGTTGCTCTATATTTTTATCCATACATCTCTGATGGCGGGCTCAGCTCTAAACATCCCCCCATCGTCCCAGCCCCCACCCCAACCCTGGATCAGAACCGGCCACCTGTCTGACATTACCAGCAATGATAGTATAGAATTACTGCACTCCATGTTTATAATAATACCGAGCTGGTAGAGTGATTGATCAGCACTGCAGCAACCCCTCAATTACAGGACAATGGCTGCCGATCGGGGGGGGGGGGGGGGGATCCCACCAATCATGTGCAGCAATGCCGCTACAGAGTATTAACTAATCCAATCCCTTCCTGACAGCCCAGCGTAGAATTGTTGTTTTTGTTACCACATAACCCGCTCCCCTGAACTATATGCAAAGCTCCTAATTAAAGCTACAATTAAAATAAAATAAAAAATCTCAATAAATATTCACAGTGCTTCACTTTTTTCCACATTTTGCTATGTTACGGCATTATTTCAAAAAAGAGTCAATTCAATACCCCATAGTGACAACTTAAAAGAAGTTTGAAATCTTTGCAAAAAAAAAAACATCCCATGTATCACAGCCTTTGCCATGACACTCACATTTTGAACTCAGGTGCCTCCTGTTTCCACTGATCATCCTTGAGATGTTTCTAGAACCTGATTGGAGTCCACCTGTGGTAAATTCACTTGATTGGACATGATTTGGAAAGGCACACACCTGTCTATAGAAGGTCCCACGGTTACAGTTGATGTCAGAGCACAAACCAAGCCATGAAGTCCAAGGAATTGTCTGTAGACCTCCAAGACAGGATTATATGGAGGCACAGATCGGGGGAAGGGTACAGAAACATTTCTGCAGCATTGAAGGTCCCAATGAGCACAGTGGCCTCCATCATCCGTAAATGGAAAAAGTTTGGAACCACCAGGACTCTTCCTAGAGCGGGCCGCCTGGCCAAACTGAGAATTCGGGGGGGAGAAGAGCCTTAGTCAGAGAGGTGACCAAAAACACAGATGGTCACTCTAACAGAGCTCCAGCGTTTCTCTGTGGAGAGAGGAGAACCTTCCAGAAGAACAACCATCTCTGCAGCACTCCACCAATCAGACCTGTCTGGTAGAGTGGCCAGACGGAAGCCACTCCTCAGTAAAAGGCACATGACAGCCCGCCTGGAGTTTGCCAAAAGGCACCTGAAGGACTCTCAGACCATGAGAAACAAAATTCTCTGGTCTGATGAAACAAAGATTGAACTCTTTGGCCTGTATGGCAAGTACCATGTCTGGAGGAAACTGCTCATCACCTGGCCAATACCATCCCTACAGTGAAGCATGGTGGTGGCAGCATCATGCTGTGGGGGTGTATTTCAGCATCAGGAACTGGGAGACTAGTCAGGATCGACGGAAACATGAATGCAGCAACGTACAGAGACATCCTTGATGTAAACCTGCCCCAGAGCGCAATGGACCACAGACTGGGGCGAAGGTTCATCTTCCAACAGGACAATGACCCTAAGCACACAGCCAAGATAACAAAGGAGAGGCTACGGGACAACTCTGTGAATGTCCTTGAGTGGCCCAGCGAGAGCCCAGACTTGAACCCGATTGAACATCTCTGGAGAGATCTGAAAAGGGCTGTGCACCGACACTCCCCATCCAACCTGATGGAGCTTGAGAGGTCCTGCAAAGAAGAATGGGAGAAACTGCCCAAAAATAGGTGTGCCAAGCTTGTAGCATCATATTCAAAAAGACTTGAGGCTGTAATTGGTGCCAAAGGTGCTTCACCAAAGTATTGAGCAAAGGCTGTGATATCTATGTACATGGGAGAAGTCTGTGATACTTGTGTACATTAAAAAATTGATTCACCACAAACTCACTCCCAGTGAACTCAAAATAGCAGCGCTAAAGGCAGTCCCTAATCAAATGGTGAGATGTAGTGAAGAGTGATAAGCTGATGAATCAACCTGTACAATGATTACATCACATCCTCACCCCTCATCATTAATGTGCATACAATGATATGCTCAAAAAACAAACAAATGGTGCATATAAACCAATTAAGTGAATAACATATCTGTGCACATACAAATATAATGTGAAAGTAATAACTGAGTGAGAGCCAATGTGAATTAACTCGCAAAAAATTGTAACTATAAAGTGTGTCCACAAACAATCCACAAAGTAAAATAGTCCAAAACAAAATCCGTGACGTGTTGTAGTGCAAATCTTCTACTTAAATGAATCTTCCACCGCACCTCTGTGACTGTGAATCCACTCCCCTTAGGCGAATGCACTCACCAGCTCCTTTTGCCCACACTCTCGTGTCAGGGCCAACAAGCTTTTATCCCACACTCACAGGGGATGTGATTGATCTTCAGTGGTAAACCTGTACACCTTTACCTCTCCAAAGTGTAATGCCCCAGAGCTCTCTCCACATGAAAAAAGAAAAATAATCCAATGGTGCAATAACGTAATAAAATTTATTGAAAGTAAAAAGCCCCTTCACCATTGCACTCACATCCTTAAAAATCACTGCAGGCTCAAAAGTAACACAGCACAGCAAGCTGTCACAGCATCAAAATGAAGACAGTAAACCAGTGTGTGGTGGTCACGGCGGACCCAGGTACTGCGCTCTCAAAATACCCGTCTCACCCGATCCCTGGTGTAGATGTGACCGGCTTCCACCTTTCCTCGTATGGCGCTCCCTGTCACAGCGCCCTACGTCACTCAGAAACGATTGCCGTGTAGCCACGCCCCGACATGTTTCGTCATAAAGACTTAGTCACCAAGGGATCGGGTGAGACGGGTATTTTGAGAGCGCAGTACCTGGGTCCGCCGTGACCACCACACACTGGTTTACTGTCTTCATTTTGATGCTGTGACAGCTTGCTGTGCTGTGTTACTTTTGAGCCTGCAGTGATTTTTAAGGATGTGAGTGCAATGGTGAAGGGGCTTTTTACTTTCAATAAATTTTATTACGTTATTGCACCATTGGATTATTTTTCTTTTTTCATGTGGAGAGAGCTCTGGGGCATTACACTTTGGAGAGGTAAAGGTGTACAGGTTTACCACTGAAGATCAATCACATCCCCTGTGAGTGTGGGATAAAAGCTTGTTGGCCCTGACACGAGAGTGTGGGCAAAAGGAGCTGGTGAGTGCATTCGCCTAAGGGGAGTGGATTCACAGTCACAGAGGTGCGGTGGAAGATTCATTTAAGTAGAAGATTTGCACTACAACACGTCACGGATTTTGTTTTGGACTATTTTACTTTGTGGATTGTTTGTGGACACACTTTATAGTTACAATTTTTTGCGAGTTAATTCACATTGGCTCTCACTCAGTTATTACTTTCACATTATATTTGTATGTGCACAGATATGTTATTCACTTAATTGGTTTATATGCACCATTTGTTTGTTTTTTGAGCATATCATTGTATGCACATTAATGATGAGGGGTGAGGATGTGATGTAATCATTGTACAGGTTGATTCATCAGCTTATCACTCTTCACTACATCTCACCATTTGATTAGGGACTGCCTTTAGCGCTGCTATTTTGAGTTCACTGGGAGCGAGTTTGTGGTGAATCAATTTTTTACTGTATACTTATTATTTAAGCAGCAGCTCAGATTTAGGTCTTTTGCCATCAGCGCAGCGTTTTTGGGTGTATGAGTGGGCGGATTTTTATACATCTGATTTTTTACATATACTTGTGTACATGGGATTTTTTTTCTCCTTTTTTGATTTTTATAAATTTGCAAAGATTTCAAACAAACGTCTTTTACGTTGTCATTATGGAGGATCGTTTGTAGAGTGTTGAGGAACTTAGTGAATTGAATCCATTTTGGAATAAAGCTGTAACATAACAAAATGTGGAAACGGTGAAACACTGTGAATACTTTCTGGATGCGCTGTATACTGCTATAATGCCACTCCTCTGAAAAGCAATCCATGTAATCACCACAATGTGTCTAATGTGTGTATTTCCTACAGTTGTCAGCTCCATCTAGTGGCCATAATGTGGTATTTTCCTGACGTATAGGAAAATATATATAGGAAAGTATTGCATTATGACCACTCTATGGAGACCTTCACACTGCAGTTTCTTTTTTTAAAGAGGTCCCACAGTGTCCCAGCAGAGATTCAAATCCAGGACCACAGTTCTGCTAGACATAGGTGCTAAACACTACATCATGGTGCTGCCCTTAAATAAATTCAACATAAAGTTAACATTATAACAAAAAAAGGAGAGGAATTAAAAATGTGGGACTTTAAATGAGGAAATGGCCTGGTAAGGTCCAATACCTCCATCCCTGTCGCTGTGAAAAAATGGGGGACAAAAGGGAGGGGAGGGGAGAGTGAAATCGGGACTTTAATTGAAACATATGGGTACGAGAGAAATAAGTATATTAGATTGAGTAAAACTGATATTTAATAGTTCATAACCAGGGTGCATTATGGTAATATTACATCAAAACCCAATTCGATTCATACATGGTAATGACAGGAAATCGAACAATATGCATGAGTTAACACATATACAATACAATTTAGCCAATATAATCTGGGGCCTCTCTCAATCCCCAATATAGATAATAAACAAGTTGGTACAATAAAGTAATACATAGTCCAATGGATCACATATATACACATACACAATAGTGCCCAATAGTGGGGCCTCATGGATCCCTATCATAAATATTCATTATATCATCCCATGAGGAGTAGACATAGACACCCATGGAACCAATTACTATGATAATAAGCATAAAATGGTTTGAATGGAGCCCATCTTCAGGAGGGAAGCACATGAAAATGGATGTGTAAATATGTGATTCATATATTTATTTATCTCTTACCCACATGGTTCAATTAAAGTCCCAATTTCCCTTTCCCCTCCCTTTTCTCCCCTCCCTTCCTTTTCTCCCCTCCCCTTTCTCCCCTCCCTTTTCTCCCCTCCCCTTTCTCCCCTTCCTTTTCTCCCCTCCATTTTCTCCCCTCCCCTTTCTCCCCCATTTTTCTCTCTCCTTTTTCTCCCCTCCCTTCTCTCCCCCATTTTTTCCCCTCCCTTTTCTCCCCTCCATTTTCTCCCCTCCCCTTTCTCCCCTCCCTTTCCTCCCCTCCATTTTCTCCCCTCCATTTTCTCCCCTCCCCTTTCTCCCCTCCCCTTTCTCCCCTCCCTTTCCTCCCCTCCTCTTTCTCCCCTCCATTTTCTCCCCTCCCATTTCTCCCCCATTTTTTCCCCTCCCTTTTCTCCCCTCCTCTTTCTCCCCTCCCTTTTCTCCCCCATTTTTCCCCTCCCCTTTCTCCCCCATTTTCCCCCCTCCCTTTTCTTCCCCATTTTTTCCCCTCTCCTTTCTCCCCTCCATTTTCTCCCCTCCCCTTTCTCTCCCATTTTTTCCCCTCCCTTTTCTCCCCTCCTCTTTCTCCCCTCCCTTTTCTCCCCTCCCTTTTCTCCCCCATTTGTTCCCCTCCCTTTTCTCCCCCATTTTTTCCTCTCCCCTTTCTCCCCTCCCTTTTCTCCCCTCCCCTTTCTCCCCTCCCTTTTCTCCCCTCCCCTTTCTCCCCTTTCTTTTCTCCCCTCCCCTTTCTCCCCCATTTTTTACCCTCACTTTTCTCCCCTCCTCTTTCTCCCCTTCCTTTTCTCCCCTTCCCTTTCTCCCCTCCCCTTTCTCCCCTCTCTTTTCTCCCCCATTTTTCCCCCTCCTATTTCTCCCCCATTTTTTCATAAGGTTTACATTGGTGTAATGTTTGAATGACTCCAAAGAAGGCAACCTGGTCACCCTGTGGTCCGCTACTCTCCAGGTCATCTGAAAATTTGCACAACTAATACATTTTGCCCCCCGACTCAGTCTACAAAATGAGTCAGAATCCACACCTTGAAAATGTAGCAAAAAAACAAAATGTAACGTTTGCCCAGGATTGTTTACAGCTAATTATAACGTTGGTGTATTGAATCTGAATGATTCACGCAATCTGGTCACAATGCAGTCAGCGCTTTCCGAGTCATCTGAAAAATTCTGGCTCAATCGGGTGGCCGCGGTGTAGTCAGCTCTGCCCGGGGTCATCGTAAAATCACAGGAACGAACGAATTGTCCTGGATAAATCTGACAATTTGTCCTCTGGATTTATTGAAGAGGTTCCAATGAGATGAGCGGATCAATGACTAAGATTGGACTCGCTCCCGTGCATTTTGTCAAGGTGAATTAGATCAGATTGTGGCTTTTCGTTGGCCGTCTTATCTGATTACATATTTGGAAAAACACATTTCCTGGCACATGAAATAATTCTTCATTTTTTTTTTTTTTCTTTGGAATTTCTTTATTTTATTTTCCAAAGAAAACTGCATTTGACAGTCAAGTTATGTGCTAGTGAAAGAGAAAAGAATCAAGTAGCAAAAAAGAAGTCACACAATCAGAGTAATATAACAACAAGCCCCGCTCTTCACATTCACGGATGGTCATAGAAAAACATGTCGGTTTTTGGAGATAATTTTCAGCGTGGAGAGCTGGGGGGACAGACGGGCAACTACAAGGACGACCCAGAACATAGATTCATAAAAAGCCAAACCTTATACTGAAATAATGTGAAATACAATAAAATCAAACTTTTACAATATATATATATAGTTACATAGTAGGTGAGGTCGAAAAAAGACACAAGTCCATCAAGTCCAACCTTGGACAATGCATCCTGATTGGCCCGCTTAGCCCAGAAATGGGACAATGAGGTGAGCGTGATGTAAGCAAAGATACGCATCATGTCTGAATAATATAGCCCATTACCTTGCCAATGATACCAGAAAGGAAAAGGGTTTGGGGGTCAGACATCCCTAGAGAGCGGAAAAAGAGGAAGCAAGAGAATGGGAAAATAAATCTATAGATAGGGCCTCTTCCCCAGGGAGTAGGTCCACTCCAGAGGGTCAGCCTGACCGCGCCATCTTCTGAAGATAGGCATCTCTCTACACAAAATAATTCCAGGGTCTCCAGGTCTCACAGAAGGTCTCCTCCCGGTTGTGCAAGGTAGCGGTGAGGTCCTCCATATCTCTCAGTTTGTTTACTTTAGCAAACCACAGGGATA
The DNA here is from genome assembly GCA_037952835.1 of Lithobates septentrionalis. Lineage (NCBI taxonomy): Eukaryota > Metazoa > Chordata > Amphibia > Anura > Ranidae > Lithobates > Lithobates septentrionalis. The sequence continues at coordinate 150,672 of JBBDGP010003273.1, forward strand.
TGGATGGGTGGGGGTTTTTTCGATCTCCAACAAAGGGGGATGCATGCCTTGGCCGCATTAAGCAGATGGATTGTAAGGGAGGCCTTGTATTTCTGAATCGGTCTCTCTTGAGAGATGAAGCAGGCAAGCCACAGGGTTCCCCCCAGATCAACATTTGTCAGGTGTTTATTTGTGCAGATCACCTCGCACCAAAAGGGCTCAAGCTTGGGACAATCCTAGAAAATGTGCAGCATCGTTCCCTCAGCATTACCACATCGCCAACATAAGCTGGGGACTTGAGGGAAAAAAAACGGTGCAAAGCAGTAGGGACTCATCTGGTCAAAATCTTGTAACGGGTCTCTTGTAGCTATGGATGACTTCTGGGCAAAACGAAGCATCTTCTCCTTCTGAGCATCAGTGAATTGGGTGCCCAGGTCTGCCTCCCATTTGGAAAGGAAAGGTGAAACAAACCCTTCTGTCAGGCGAGTCAAATTTATGATAATTCTTTATTGGCATCTCCCTGATTACTCAACTAACACAAAGTGTAAAAAGGGAAACGTATCTATTTGTTTAATAAATTGATACATTTTTACTGGAGAGCTAAAAGGTGTAGTTCGATCATGGCAGGGGCCTAACTAGAAACTTTGGGGCCCTGGGGCAAGAAATCATGAGGGTCAACCCCAGTGGCGGCTGGTGCTCAAAATTTTTGGGGGGCGCAAACAAACTGAAAAATTCTGAAAAAAAACCCATCAATTGCAGGCTCACTGTACCCATAAATCGCAGCCACTGTGCCCATCAATTGCCGCCACTGTGCCATCAAACGCAGCCACTGTGCCCATCAATTGCCGCCACTGTGACCGTCAATTGCCACCACTGTGCCCATCAATTGCTCCCACTGTGCCCCATCAAACGCAGCCACTGTGCCCATCAATTGCCGCCACTGTGACCGTCAATTGCCACCACTGTGCCCATCAATTGCTCCCACTGTGCCCCATCAAACGCAGCCACTGTGCCATATCAAATGCTTCCAGTGTGCCCCCCCTGCCGTCTGCACCTACCTGTCTCGGTGGGACAGCTCCTCGATGTCTTCTCCCGTCCACTCCACATATCCTCTGCTATGATTGGACGCTTGGCGTCCAATCACAGCACCTGTCTTGCAATGCATGAATCTATCTATTGGTGCTAGAGGGGGGTGGCAGGAGAGAGGGGGGTGGCAGGAGAGAGGGGGCGGCGCCCGTGCGCCCTTATGGACGCACCGGCACTAGGCAACCCTGACCCCCCGGCTGGAGCCTTTTCCTCCGAGTCCAGTGGCTGAATACTAGGGCCCGGTCGCAAATGCAACCTTTGTGACCATTGTAGTTCCGCCACTGGTGTCAGTAGTTTTTTTATTTTTGTTATTTTTTTTTACTATTTTATTTTATTTTATTTCAATATTTATTATTTTTTGCTATATTTTTTTTTTTTAGGAGCCTTGTAGGGGAGGCTTTGGTGAAATATCAGGGATCTAAACAGACCTCTGATGTTTAACTTTAAAGAGGAACTGCAGTCTGCTCACATTATTTGTAATAAAAACATCTTTGCCATTCCGAAGATTCCCTCCAACCACTTTGCATATTATTTTATATATACTGTGATTCTGTACTTTGCCAAATATGCTGAAGAAATCTCCCTCTACTGAGTCTGGCTGCATCCATTTTAACTGTGGGCAGCTGAAGCTGCTGCCTGTTCACTTCAGACACACACCTCCAGCTCTGCAGCTCTCATTGGACCTCTTATGACTCACCATGCCCCCTCTCTTCCTAGCAAATCCTCACGAGAGAGAGAGAGAGAGAGAGAGAGAGAGAGAGAGCTGTGCATGATGTCATAAGCCTAGACCAATGACCAGACAAGAAACAGGAAGTGGGCTGTATAAGGGATTTACTGGCAGAAAAAAAATGTTTTACTATCCAAAGTTAAAACAACAACAAGGGCAGAAGATTTAATAGCATGACTGAAGGTCCACTTTAAGACAGAGAAAGGAGATTGAGGACACAGCTCTCAATCTCCATGTCTGCAGCCTCAGCTGCACAGAATGAATGTGAACAGGAAAGAGCTCTGTACAGAGGCTTCCTGTTCATTCACAAACCGAAGCATAGTAAACTATTATGTGTGGACAGAGTCAGGGGTCAGTAGGGATCACTGACTTTATTCACTGAGACAATGAAGGGGCCTATAAATGACACATTTACGGGCCCCATCCCCGCTCTCCATCCTAACACGTCCCCTGCAGCAATCGGCGGGGGAGGGGGATGGGGGTAGTGAGGAGTCCTATCAGGAGTACTGGACGGTGCTCCATCATTTCTTTTGGCGGTTCTGTATACATGAGTATTTCTCAGAAAAGTTCCTCTAATTTTGTTTAACCACTTGGCGACCTCTGCACGCCGATATACGTTGGCACAATGGCAGCGGTGGGCAAATGAGCGTACCTGTACGTCCCCTTTAAGAGGTGTGCCAGCCGGACTCGATGTCCGTTGGTCTTCCGGCGATCGTGTCACGGAGCCGCGGAACGGGGAAGTGCCTATGTAAACATGAAGCGGCATAAGTGTCTCGTTTGTCCATCGGATACTGATGATGGTGCAAGGAAGCACCAGTAGACAGGTGGGGCAAGGACATGAAGTGGCATGAGTGTCTCAATTGTCTGTTGGATGCAGATGATGGTGGATGGAAGCCCCAGTAGACAGGTGGGGCAAGGGCATGAAGTGGCATGAGTGTCTCAGTTGTCTGTTGGATGCCGATGATGGTGCAAGGAAGCACCAGTAGACAGGTGGGGCAAGGGCATGAAGTGGCATGAGTGTCTCAGTTGTCTGTTGGATGCCGATGATGTTGGATGGAAGTCCCAGTAGATAGGTGGGGCAAGGGCATGAAGTGGCATGAGTGTCTCAGTTGTCTGTTGGATGCCAATGATGGTGGATGGAAGCCCCAGTAGACATGTGGGGCAAGGGCATGAAGTGGCATGAGTGTCTAAGTTGTCTGTTGGATGCCGATGATGGTGGATGGAAGCCCCAGACTTCTTGCATTTTGGGCATTCGTCCATGGGTGCATACTGCCCTAAACATTAGGACCATAATACTTTATCGTATATGATAATCACGTAAATGTGGGTAGGTCCTAGCGACGTCACAATATGATGATCGGGATGACAAAGATTGCTCTACGCGTTTCTTTTGGTGTAATTGTTACAGGATGATGCCCTTTGGGAATTGTAAATTAGGGATTTGTATATATTCCGCTCTTTACTTTAGACTGTATGGTGTTATTTATTTTATTACTTGGGTTTTCCATCTGGGGAAGGTCAAATAAAATAAAAAAAATGTCCTCGTTATTTCCTAACTGTGCTATGTATTGCACTTGTGCAGACTAAATCCGATACTACTGGAAAGTCCATACACACAACTGGGAATGTTAACAATATATTTAATATAAAACTAATACTAAAACAATATTAAACAATACAGAATAAAATTCAATGGGCAAGCCCATCAATTTATCATAAACGTTTTGCTAAGGGAGCTGAAAATCTTCAGTCAATAAATTATCAATATATATACTGTATATAAATATATAAATGGCGTGGGGTCCTCCCCAAAATCCATACCAGACCCTTATCTGAGCACTCAGCCAGGAAAGGGGGGACATGTATCAATGCAAACATTTTTTTTTTAAAGGAGCATTGATTTTAATGACGCTTAACTACTTTAGCCCTGGAAGGATTTGCCCCCTTCCTGACCCCCCCCCCCCCCCCCCGGTCTGGCATGAATTTTGAGAGAAATTCCCACGCCAAATTAAAACAAAATGGTATGTGCTCCCCCACAAAATCCATACCAGACCCTTATCCCTAGCATGCAGGAAAGTGGGGGGGGGGGCGCTCACTCCTGAACCATACCAGGCCACATGCCCTCAACATTTGGGGGGTGCTTTGGGGCAGGGGGGCCTCTGGCCCCCCTGCCCCAAAGCACCTTGTCCCGTGTTGATTTGGTCAAGGGCCTCTTCCCCACAACCCTGGGCGGTGGCTGTGGGGGTCTGTGGGGGGGGGGTTTATCGAAATCTGGATCCCAAAGGGCCTGGTATGGATTGATGGGAGACGCCCAAGCCATTTTTTTTCTCTATTGCTGGCAAATTCGGCATTGTTTATTTATTATTTCATTCAGCTGTCAGCGGGGAAGCCCACTGACAGCTGATGACTCATCTGTTGTTAAGGACACGGTGGCCGGCTTCCCGGACCGCTCCTTAACAACCTATTGACCCGAATGGGCGATGCTCGGCCCACACCGCTCACCCATTGTTTTTCTCTGAGGACATTTGCTCAAGAGTAGTTGATCTGGAGGTTTTTGTTTTTTTTTCACCTTCTTCTGGATCAATTGTGGGTATAGGATTGTTTATATGGAAGTTTTTTTTTTTTAATTGGTTGAACTAGATGGACCAGTGTAACTATGTGTATTTATGTCTGTATTCACTTCAATCCTCCAATCATGTGACAAGAAAATTCCTGTTTATTTTCAATGTATCATTCTATGCAGAATATGTGTGAAAATTCTCAGCTCCTTTATCCAATCAGCCTCCGTATACCCTTTTTTTGTGTGCCTGTTATGTGGAAATATCTGGATTGTTATTTGAATATTTCCTTTTTCTTTTTTTTTGCAGGGATTTTTTGTTGCTATTATATACTGCTTCTGTAATGGGGAGGTAAGTAATCATTATAATTCGGAGGGATAGAAGATGGTGTTGGGGGGAGGGGGAGGTGATATTGGCACTTTAGCGTTGTAATCCCCGCAGGACCCCCTCACCCTCTAATGTGAGATTTTATAATGACTTGTGAAGATTGATATCAGGAATTCACCTTGGGTTAAACGATTAGGGGGATCTCAAAGCGTCTCTTGATCTCCTCATTTTTACAAAGCCGTCCCCTAAGGGTTACAAGCGGAAAATGGCAGAGCTGGAATCCAAATGTATGTATTAAATGTGTGCAGGCAGAGCGTGGAGGATGCTGAAAATGGGCCCCGCCGCACAGAGACGTCCACTGTGCAAACCAGATCAGATATAGATCATAATTAGTATAATGTATAAGAGGGATATGGGGGGGGGGCACCATTGCTGACCCCCTTTTTTAAATACCAGTTGCCTGTCATCACCCTGGTACCGATTTTTAGTGCCAGTAGTCAGCTCTTTTGTAAAAGCAATTTTTTTGGCCCTTGGAGCACTAACACTACCAGTGGGGAGCTATTCCTCCCACTGACACCAAAAATGAGGCACCATTCCTTTCCCTGACACCAACGATGTGGCGAAATTCCTCACCTTGGCACCAATGATTGGGGACTGTTCTTCCCACTAATACCAATGATGGGGCACTATTGCTTCCACTGACATCAATGATGGGGCACTATTTCTCCCACTAAAGCAATGTTGAGGCACTATTTCCCCGATAAAACAATGATGGGGCATAATTCCTCACATTGACACCAATGATGGGACACAATTCCTCCCACTGACACCAACAATGGGGCACTATTCCTCTCACTAAAGCACTAGTGCACTATTTCTCCCACTGCTACCAATTTCGAGGCACTATTTCCCTGATGACACCAAAGATGAGGCATAATTCCCCACATTGACACCAATGATGGGGCATTATTCCTCCCACAAAAGCAATGATGTGGCATTATTCCTCCCACTGACATCAATGTTAAGGCACAATTTTCCTAATGACACCAATGATGGGGCATAATTCCTCACATTGACACGAATGATGGGGCATAATTCCTCACATTGACACGAATGATGGGGCATAATTCCTCACATTGACACGAATGATGGGGCATAATTCCTCACATTGACACGAATGATGGAGCATTATTCCTTCCATTGACATCAATGATGGGGCACTATTCCTCCCATTGACACTAATGATGGGGCACTATTCCTCCCATTGACACCAATGATGGGGCACTATTCCCCCCACTGACACCAATGATGGGACACTATTCCTCCCACTGACACCAATGATGGGGCACTATTCCTCCCACTGATACCAATGATGGGGCACTATTCCTCCCACTGACACCAATGATGGGACACTATTCCTCCCACTGACACCAATGATGGGACACTATTCCTCCCACTGATACCAATGATGGGGCAGTATTCCTCCCACTGACACCAATGATGGGACACTATTCCTCCAACTAATACCAATGATGGGTCACTATTCCTCCCACTGACACCAATGATGGGGCACTATTCCTCCCGCTGACACCAATGATGGGACACTATTCCTCCCACTAATACCAATGATGGGTCACTATTCCTCCCACTGACACCAATGATGGGGCACTATTCCTCCCGCTGACACCAATAATGGGACACTTTTCATCCCACTGACACTAAAAATATGGCACTATTCCTCCCACTGAAGCAATGAAAGGGTACTATTCCTCCCGCTGATACCAATGTTGAGGCACTATTTCCCCCCAATGACGCCAACGATGGGGTGTAATTCCTCACATTGACACCAGTGATGGGGCATAATTCCTCACATTGACAGCAATGATGGGGCATAATTCCTCACCTTGACACCAATAATGGGGCACTATTCCTCCCACTGACACCAATGATGGGACACTATTCCTCCCACTGACACCAAAAACGGGGCACTATTCCTCCCACTGGCCCCCCCAAAGTCTGAAGGACTGTAAACTGGCCCTTTATTAAGAAGTTTTGGAGACCCCTGCTTAAGATGAATGGTTGGTGCTCCGTTCTTAGGTTTCATGTGGATTTCTCCATTTTGATGGCCCCTATCTCTTGGTAGACCTTCGGCCTTGTTGTGTGGAGCTGCCAAGGCCATTCCATCAAGTCTCACTTCTACTTTTTGTATGATAGGTGGGATATTAAAGTCCATCACCTCACATCTACTTTTTTCAAGAACAATTATGCACATCAGTATAGGCAGAGATAGGCAGGCCCCTTTCAGCCCATGATTCCTCTCCAATTGGCTATGTTTTTTTTCTTTTTCAGGTACAAGCAGAAATTAAGAAATCTTGGAGCAGGTGGACCCTGGCACTCGATTTTAAGAGGAAAGCCAGAAGTGGAAGCACAACGTACTCTTATGGACCTATGGTCTCCCACACGAGTGTTACCAACGTCACCACAAGGGGGCCCTTGGCCTTACACCTCAACACGAGGTTCGTGTCCGCGGCCCTGAATGGCCACAGGAACTTACCGGGCTACGTAAAAAATGGCTCAATCTCTGAAAACTCTATACCATCCTCAGGACCAGAGCAGTACAACAAAGATGAGGAATATCTAAACGGCTCTGGAGTCTACGATGCCGAAAGGCCCACGGCGGAAGTTGTAGAAGAAGAAGAGAGAGAGACCGTTATGTAAATATTTTCATGACCATCCAAAGTTTTCACATCCCATGAGGAGGGAAATCGAACATTTTCAGGGGGGGCAAAGACTTGTTAAGGAAAAGCCCCATATCTGAATGTGAGGTTAAAGTGGATCACTCACCACCTCCTATTTCCGGGTCAAGAATACGTCATATATATATATATTGCACCAATTGTTTTGGTGACTGATAAAAAAAAATAATCACAATTACTTTGACCCTCCTAACCGATTCCTCCAAATCACCAGAGCACAAAACACTAGTCATTTTGTGCATTTAAACCATTTTTTTTTTTTTTTTTTACAATGTACCAGTTTGTTTTATTTTTTGATGCTTTGTATAATTTCTTTTATATATATATATTTTATTTTTTATTGTTATAAATATTTTTTTTTGCAAGACACTTATTTATAAATCCTCTATGTTAGAGATGTGGATTTTAAAATATTGTAATTACATTTTCTAGGAGAAACAAAACGTGAATGGTAATTATGCATGTGAAAGAGATAATTATTCAGCCATTTACAAAAGTTCAGGTCTGACTTTACGTTTTACTCAGAGAATTAATTTATCAGAATATGCATCTCTGGTACAGTAACCTGGTTTATTATTGACAAATATTTGACACTATTGTTTTTATGTCAAGGTATGTCACCTCAGTTAATAGGAGTTGCTAAAGAAAGATGAGCAGGCTAGGAAAAAAAAAAAGCTTTAAAAGATCAGAGAAATATACATTAGCTGAACATAAAATTGAAAAGTTTTCAACTCCTTAAATTTTTTTTTTTTTTTTTTTTTTAGGGACAGATAAAAGCCACACAAATTAATTAATTTCATCTATGCAATTAGCCAAAAAAAAATAAAAAGAGCTGAAAATGTTATTGCAAATAACAAAATACCAATATCAATTTGCAGATGATTAAATCCCTGATTCTTTGGGGTAGAATAATATTGCGGTAATGAAAGAGGGATTTAAGCCTCAGGAAATGTTAAAGATTGCTAAACTGTACCATAAATAGGCAGTAAAACTGCTGATATATTTTCAGTAATATATTAATGATTGAAATTATTAAAAAAAAATATATATATAATATATTTAAACAAGTAAATATACCTATGTAGAGAAAGTATATTGTACACATCAAAATCGTTGTAGACCATAAAACAAGCATTGCTAGTAATACTATGGACCAAGTGGGACTGGTTTTTTTTTTATTATTATTTTTATTTTTGTGAAATTTGTGATTTTTTTTTTTTTTTTGGACAAATGTATTATTTTGTTCTACACTATATGTTTCTTCTAAATGTTAAAAAAGAAATAGGAGATAACTGTTTATAATTGATATTTTTTAAAATGGTCACAATCTATTCGGGCAAATGAGGGGAAATATATTTAAGTGGGAAGCAAAGTGGGGGTTAAAATAAAATAAAAACTTTTTTTTTTTTAAACTGTACAATTTATATGGGTGTTTGTTTTGATTTTTATTCTTTGTAATATAAAAAACAATCAACACATGTCTAATTTAAAGGGAAACTATTGTGTATTTTTCACTATATACACATTTTGTGTTAAAATTGTAACAATTACATAAAAAGACAAATTTATTTGTACTTGATTGTCAAACTAGTACATTCTTGCTGTTTTTCCATATTTTATTTATTGCATTTAGTGAGCAATTATTTTAATTTGATGGGTAAATGCTCCACCTAGAGATCATCTACAGCGGGTAAAATAAGTATTGAACACGTCACCATTTTTCTAGGTAAACTTATTTCTAAAGGCGCTATTGACATGAAATGGTCACCACATGTCGGTACCAACCCCTACAATCCATACATACAAAGACACCAAAGCAAATAAATTCAGAAATGAAGTTCTGTGTAATAAAGTGTAAGGACACCGGGAAAAAGTATTGAAGACGTGAAGAAAGGGAGGTGCAAAAAGACATGGGAAGACACCAGCTGAAATCTATCAGTAGTTAGAAAGCAATCCTGCCCCTTGTCAGTGCAAATTAATACCAGGTGGTTCAGTCTCACCTGATGACCTAAAAAAAAAGGTGTCTCGTTACCAAGGTGTCACACAAGAAACATCTCATGATGGGTAAAAGCAAAGAGCTCTCTCAAGACCTTCACAACCTTATTGTTGCAAAACCTACTGATGGCATTGGTTACAGAAGGATTTTTAAACTTCTGAATGTTCCAGTGAGCACTGTTGGGGCCATAATCCGGAAGTGGAAAGAACATCATTTGACCATTATCCACTTCAGCTTCGGAAGGTTTTTACAAGCGCAATTTTTGGGGGAAAAAATACACTTTTTTGACTTAAAAAAGACAAGAGTAAAGTTAGCCCATTTTTTTTTTATACTGTGAAAGATGATGTTACGCCGAGTAAATTGATACCCAACATGTCACGCTTCAAAATTGCGCCCGCTCGTGGAATGGCGACAAACTTTTACCCTTAAAAATCTCCATAGGCAACGTTCAAAAATGTTCTACAGGTTATCATTTTTGAGTTACAGAGAAGGTCAGGCACTAGAATTATTGCTCTCGCTCCAACGATCCCTCACATCCGTGACTTACGTATGCGTTTGTTTCTAAGCGCGAGCTCGGCGGGACAGGGCGCTTTAAATTTTTTTTTTTTTTTTTGCCTTTCTGTCCTTTAAAAAAAAAAAAAAAAAATATGGGTCACTATTATTCCTATTACAAGGAATGTAAACATCCCTTGTAATAGAAAAGAAAGCATGACAGGACCTCTTAAATGTGAGATCTGGGGGGTTAAAAAGACCTCACATCTCATATCTACACTAAAATGCAATAAAAAAAATAAAATATTATGATAAAAATAAAAATAAATTTTCCCTTTAAGACTGGAGGGCGAAAGTGACGTTTGACGTCACTTCCGCCCTGCAATGTTATGGAGCTGAGTGGGGTCCTTCTTTTCCCTCGCTCGGCATCCAGCCCGTGAGGGAAGAGGACCCGATCGTCTCCGCCAATACTGATGGTGCGGCGGGAGGGGGGGGGCCTCTCCCACCCCAGATAAAAGCGATCCGCCGCAGAGACCACTTTTATCTGAAAGAGGATCGCCCGCTCTTGAAGAGGATATCAGGGTTATGGCAGTTAGCTTTTCCTCGTCAAACAGCCGACGTACAACGACGGTGGGCGGTCCTTGAGTAGTTAAATTGCGCGATCGTGCGACACTGTATCCAAAAAAAACTGATGTCCCTTTTTTCCCACAAATCAGAGCTTTCTTTTGGTGGTATTTGATCACCTCTGCGTTTTTTTTTTTAAACAAACAAAAAAAACAGACAATTTTGAGAAAAAAAAAAAAAAACATTATTTTTTAATCTCTGCTATAAAACATATCCAATAAAAATTTTAAAAAATTTAATTTCTTCATCAATTTAGTCCGATATGTACAGTGTATTCTGCTATATATTCTTACTAAAAAAAAAAAAAAAATCCCATTAAGCGTATGTTGGTTTGCGCAAAAGTTATCACGTCTACAAACTATGGGATATTTTTCGGGACTTTTCTTTTTTTTTTTTTTACTAGTAATGGCGGTGATCAGTCAATTTTTAGCGGGACTGCGACATTGCGGCGGACAAATCTGACACTAAGTGATCCTTTTTTGGGGACCAGTAACACCAACAAAGTGATCAGTGCTAAAAAAAAAAAAAAAAAGCACTGTCACTGTACTAATGACACTGGCTGGGAAGGGGTTAACATCTGGGGCGATCAAAGGGTTAAATGTGCTCCTGTGGAGTGCTTTCCAACTGTGGGGGGGGGGGGGGGGTGGATGCTGACACTGGAGGAAAGCAGAGATCCGGCTTTCTGCTTAGCAGAAACACAGGATCTCCATTTTCCTCCCTCACAGAACGGCGGTCTGCCTGGTTTACATAGGCAGACCACCGTTCTGTCTCTCCTCTAAGTGATTGCTGATTGGCTCCCGCTGTGCCCAGCACGGCCCTGGTGGCGCGCACGCCCCAGAGCCGACAACAGCGATGACATACAGGTACGTGATTTTGCGCTTAAGGGCCGCCCTGCAGCAGTAAATGTATGTGGGAGGTGGTCCTTAAGTGGTTAACCTGACCACGACCAGGTGGTCCTCGCAAGATTTCTGAGGGAGGAGTTAAACTAATTATTAGAAGAGTTGTCCAAGAGCCAAGGACCACTTGGGGAGAGCTTCAGTAAGACCTGGAATTCGCAGGTACAACAATAAGTAATGCCCTCACCCGCCATGATCTGTATGCACGCTCACCACGCAAGTCTCCATTGCTGAAGAAAAAGCCTGTGAAATACGGGGAGGATATAGTCTGGTCAGGTGAGGCCAACATTGAACTGGAGGCCAAAATACACACCATGTTTGGAGGTCAAATGGCACATCACCCCGAAAACACCCTCCATACCAACAGTGAGGTTTGGAGGTCAAAAACACCCTCCATACCAACAGTGAGGTTTGGAGGTGGGAACATCATGGTGGGGGCGGGGCTGTTTTTCAGCATACGGGACTGGCAAACTTCATATCCTTGAAGGAAGGATGAATGGAAAAATGTATCAAGACATTCCTGATAAAAAAATCTGCTGCCATCTACCAGGATGATGAAGATGAAACGAGGGCGGACATTTCAGGAGGACAATGATCCCAAACACAAAGCCAAGGAAACTCTCCATTGGTTTCAAAGAAAGAAAATAAAGCTGCTAGAATGGCTCGGCCAATCACCTGACTTGAATCCAATAGAAATTCTATGGAAAGAACTAAAAGATCCGAGTCCATAGAAGAGGTCCATGGAGCCTTCAAGATTTCAAGACTGTGTGGAAGAATGGGCCGAAATCACACCTGAGCAACGCATGCGACTAGTTTCTCCATACGGTCTTGGGGCCGTCATTACCAACAAAGGATTTTGTACTAAGTATGGAATACATTTTGGCGGGTTCAATACTTCTTCCCTGTGTCCTTCCATTGCAGAACTTCATTTCTGAATGTATTTGTTTTGGTGTCTTTGTATGTATGGATTGCATGGGTTTTTACCGACCATGTGGGGAAAATTTCATGTCAATATCACCTCAATAGATTTACCTAGAAAAAGGGTGAGGTGATCAATACTTATTTTACCCGATATATATATATATATATATATATATATATATATATATATATATATATATATCAGTGAATGTAAATAGCATCTCTTCTTAAGGTCTGCTGAGATAATTTTTTAACTTTACAGTCGGATGTTTTTAGGTTAAGTCAGACTTGACCCATGCAGTGAGAGCAGAACACCAAAAAAAAAATCACGAATCAAATGATGTACCGCTATGCTGGAGCACAGCTTTCATGTAAAATAAACAAGCATGGCTGCCCCATGTACACATATATATATATATTTACAAATTATAACATTTAAAAAAAAAAATAACCCATATAAAAATGTATCATTAATATTCCGCTGATCCTATTTGCATATATGGCTCAACATACAAAAAAAATTTATATATATATATAGTTTCCCTTTAAATGCACGTATCAAATATTATGTGAAAAAAATGTATGTGTGTGTGTGTGTTTATCTTTATCGGACTTTAAAAAAAAAAAAAAAAATGAATGGACTTGATCAAATTGTTGCATTCAAATTTAAATATGTTTCCCTGTATGCTGCATCAAACGTGTTTTCTAAAAGGCAAAAATAATTTTATGCTGAAAAAGCTGGGAAGAAATAAAACATATTTGTTTTTTAATAACTTATTTATTCATTCATGTATTTATTTTAACCGTGTTCTAAGAATCTCTTGAAGCAGAGACTTTAATAACTCATTCTGCTTTCTGTATGTACCAAGAATTTGGGACAATCTTACTCGATATCATTTTTTTTTATTGTGAAAAAAAAATCTAAGTGTGCCTTCACTTTTGTTTGCCCCCTTTCCCCAAATCCCCAATTGACCCTTCTAGCAAAAATCTCCCCTCTCCTGCTTGAATCACAGAGAATAAAATCCGGCACCGCAATGTCTCAAAAATAAAACATATACAATTTTTATTAAATCCATCCAATAAAAGGAATCAATACCTGTAGTTACTGGCGTGTTTCATCCTCTTACAAAAGCCTTAGTCATAACATTATGACTAAGGTCTATGTAAGAGGCTGAAACACATCAGTAAATACAGGTATTGATTCCCTTTATTGGATGGATTTAATAAAATTGTATATGGGTTTTTTTTGAGACATGGTGGTGCCGGATATTTTGTTTTCTCTTTGGATGTTTGGATGCCTGAGTACTGGGGCCATCCGAGCATATAGGTCTCTATATCATCCTGTTTATCATTAAGTCAATTTTGAGGTAGGAGGACTATTTTAATGGACATTTGACTCACCCCTCCTAGCACAAATCCCCCACCATCCCCCCTCCTAGCACAAATTACCCCCCCCCAAAAAAAAATTCCCCAGCTATCACAAACCCCATCCCCCATCCTAGCAAACATTCTCTCCCCTCTCCCGGCACATATTGCCCACCATTAATATCCCCTCCTAGCTCAAATTATGTTTTCGCCACCCCCCTTCCAAACCCTCCCTCCTAGCACAAATCCTCCCATCCTTAGCACAAATATTTGTTACCCCAGGATGGAGTCGGGAGAAGGTGTGGGCTGTGCTCTCCCTCCCCTCCTTCAGCTTCTCCCTGCTGTCAGTATATAGGAGTTGACACAGAAACACTTGTCAGATCGGGATTGGGAAGGCTTTGTGATTATGGTCAGGGGTCAGAGACCAGTAGCTATAGCAGTATAGAGGCTATCACTGAACAGCTGGATAGGTACACAAACAGGTCATCCTGGTGGATGATGCATGCTTACCCAAGGTATGGGGGTCTAAGCACTACCTGGTACTCACCAGAGCTTCTGATGGGTTTTGATGCGTGTTAGTACCAGGTCGGGGTCCTCTGGATCGCCCACCAGGAGGTGAACAAACTGGGATGCAGATATAGCAGGTAGGGATCAAGCAAATGCTTAGTCAATAAACAAGCCAAAGGTCAGTAACAAATGGTTACAGCTTGGGATCAAGCGAAAGCGTAGTCAAGGAACAAGCCAAAGGTCGGTATCGAGTGGTAGTGGATATAAGGACAGCTGCGGGTATACAACAAAGGAGCAAGATTTTGGCTGCAGCAAGCCTGGACTGGCCATAGGGCACAACGGGCATTTCCCGGTTGGCCGGGGCCACATGTCCTATCAAAATCTGATCCGCTGCTGACCTGAAACCATGATTTTACTCCTCAGCCTTCTCCCATCATCTTCCAACTCCAGGGGGGGAGGGGCTGACCATTTGGACAATCGTGCCAGGGCAGGGCCAGTAGGGGTACCCATGAGAGGGTCCTGGCAGGATGGGCAGGATGGATTCAACGGGATTGATGGAGTAAGTGGGCTCCGGCTCCAGTCCTGGGGAGAGAGAGAGCCCGGGTGGAGGAAGACTCTTCCTGGACTAGTAGGACAACTCAGGCTGTAACGGCGGAAGGAGGGGAGGGAGAGGGAATGGAGAGCAGCTGAGAACTGGAGTGTGAGACCCTGTCTTCTACCCAGACTGGGAAAAGACCACACTGAGAGGAGACCTGTGTGTGTGCGAGGGGGGGGGGGCTTTGTATTTACTTTATGTATTAGGGGGCCCTGTGTGTGTTCTGTGGGGGGGGTGCATTGTACCATAAAGGGGGACCCTCCATGTGTTTTAAGGCCGGGTGTGTTTTTATTATAATGGGGGGCACTATATTTCATATAATCGGTGGGACGGGTCATAATTGTGAATAGCAGACATACTGATCATCCCCCCACTCCCCTTCTCTCACCCTCTCTCTTTCACTTCCCTTCTCTCCCACACCCTCCCCTCTTTCTAAACCCCTCTCTACCCACTTACTCTCACCCCCCCGACCGCCCCTTTCCCTCTCACCCCCCTCTTTCTCTCTCTCTCTCTCACCCCCTCTTCCTCTCATCCCCATCTCTCTCTAACCCCCCCTCACCGCCCCTCTCCCTCTCACCCCCTCTCTTTCTCTCACCCCCCTCTCTCTCATCCCCTCTCCCTCTCACACCCTCTCTCTCTCTCTCTCACACACCCCTCTCCCTCTCATCCCCTCTCTCTCACCCCCCCTCACCGCCCCTCTCCTTCTCATCCCCCTCACCGCCCCACTCCCTCTCATCCCCCTCTCTCTCTCTCTCTCTCTCTCTCACCACCCCTCTCCCTCTCATCCCTCTCTCTCTCACCCCCCTCACCGCCCCTCTCCCTCTCACCCCCCCTCTCTCTCTCGCTCTCTCACCTCTCCCTCTCCCCCTCTCCCTCTCCCTCTCTCTCACATTGGGGGTGTACTTTGAGAGGGGCTCCCCCCCAAAAAAAACAAAGCCTCCCCCCTACCAAAGCACTGGTGCCCAATGCTAACAAGAACCAGGCTTTTCGACATTGCAAACAAATCTGCAGTCAGTATTTCTCTGTCGTGCTAAATACCATGTTTATACAAACTTGAGCAATAGGAGAATTAGCATTGGGAATGCTCTTTGAATGGGACACCCCAAAAGACCAAAGCCTCCCTACCAAAGCACTGGTGCCCAATGCTGGCAAGCACCACACTTTTCAGCATTGCAAGCAAATCTGTTCCCAGTAGCTCTCCATGGTGCTGAATCTGTGTTTTATACAAAGTGTGAGAATAGAAGAATTAGAATGGGGGGGTGCGCTTTGAGAGGAGCTCCCCACAAAAAACAAAGCTCCACCCTACCAAATCCCTGGTGCCCAATGCTGACAGGCACTGGGCCTGTTGGCACTGTGGGCAAACCTGTTAGCAGTAGTAGTCCATAGTGCTAGAACTGAGTTTATACAGAATTTCAGCAATAGAACGACTAACACTAGGGGGTGTGTTTTGAGAAGGGTTCCCCCAAAAAAATAAAGCTCTCACTACCAAAGCTCTGGGGCCCAACGCTAATGGGCACTGGGTCTTTGGCACTACCGCTACCCAAAAAGGGGGTAAGTGGGGGGCTCATGTAATACCTACCTGCCCCCCCCCCCACTGAGAACAACGCAATTACATTGACCCTCATTTATCAGTGCTTCTGAAATATGAGACTCTCTTATCCAATAGGAACCAAGCTGTTGGAGTTTGAGATTGGTTGTCCCTTTTTCAGATAATCTTGATTCAGATTCAATTAAAAAAAAAAAAAACTCTCAAAATGTTAATGTGGTCGTAGCGGGAGACAACATTTTTCAAGGTTTGGAACTCGGTGTGAGGCTATTTTCCCGTGTCTGAAAGGAAGGACCTCAATAACGAACGAAGGACAACAATGAACAACAATGAACAAGTTCCCGATGCTTTGTGCTTAGATTATAGGAGATCTCTACAAGATTGAGAAGAGAAAGGTCACCACACCAATGTCTGTATTTCTTTCATCATAAATTATAAATTTATAATTAGGGTGAAAAAATTACGCATTTTGGGACAGAAGACCCCCTTTATTAGTGCTCACTATACTGGTATAACCAGACTGAGATGATGTCAGTCCATCTCTGGTATGGGCTGCTCAGTCTAAAATGCCCAGGCCTATTTTTTTTGTCCCAGTTCAGGCCTGGGCTGGAGAGAGCACAATAATCTGGCAAACAGGAAGTGCAAAGGCGTGGCTTAAATAGGAAGTTCATGGGAGGAGCAAGGAGTTCAAGGGTTACCAGAAAAAAAAGCACAAGGCAAGATTATCCAGGACAGGATGCTGTCTGAAAAAATATCTATGAAAAAAACTTCAGCAGTTCAATACACAATGCAAAGGATTTGTAATTTTCTCCAGCCTGTCTTGTATTCCTCGGTACCCAAGCCAGACAGCACAGACAGATCCTCCTCCCCCATGACAACAGCAGCAATACAGCTTACTCCAGGACAGAACCCCAATTAGACATGTTCACTGCCAAAAAATTTGTTCGTTTTTGTTTGCTTTTTTCTTTTTTCGGCTCATTCGTTATCGCAATTCGTACATTCGTAAATGAGAAAATTTGTGCATTCGTACATACGTACATTCGGGGATTCGGGAATTCAAAATGATTAAATCCAAAAACCCGAAAGTTCGAAAGTCTGAAATAATAACTAACTAACAATAACTTAACTATTACTAACTATTAAATTATAATTTCCTTTCAAATTTATCCAAAGTTACGAATTATTCGAAAATAACGAATGCCGCATCTAAGCAAATGGAACAGAACAAATTATTAATAAATAATAATAATAATAATAATAACAATATTGATAATAATAATAAATGTTTTTATTATTGGTATTTATTATTATTAATTCATTACGTTCCATTCGTTTAGATTTGGCATTCGTTATTTCGGATAAATTCGTATTTGTTACGTTCACTAACAGCCAAATTTGAAAGGAAATTCCAATACCTAGAATTTAATAGTTAGTAATAGCTAAGTTATTATTAGTCAGTTATTATTTCGGATCTCCGAATTTTCTAATTTACGAATGTACGAATTTACGAATGTATGAATATATGAATGTACAAATGTACGATTTTACGAATCTATGAATGTACGATTTTACGAATGTATGAATTTACGAATCTATGAATGTACGATTTTACGAACGTATGAATTTATGAATTTATGAGTGTACGATTTTACAAATGTATCAATTTATGAATTTATGAATGTACGATTTTACGAATCTATGAATGTACGATTTTACAAATGTATGAATTTATGAATTTATGAATGTACGATTTTACGAATCTATGAATGTACGATTTTACGAACGTATGAATTTATGAATGTGCGATTTTACGAATGTATCAATTTATGAATTTATTGAATGTACGATTTTTACGAATCTATGAATGTACGATTTTACAAATCTATGAATGTACGATTTTACGAATCTATGAATGTACGATTTTACGAATCTATGAACGCACAATTTTACGAATCTATGAATGTATGAATTTATGAATGTACGATTTCACGAATCTATGAATGTATGAATTTATGAATGTACGATTTTACGAATCTATGAATGTATGAATTTATGAATGTACGATTTTACGAATCTATGAATGTATGAATTTATGAATGTACGATTTTACGAATCTATGAATGTACGATTTTACGAATGTATGAATTTACGAATCTATGAATGTATGAATTTACGAATCTATGAATGTACGATTTTACGAATCTATGAACGCACAATTTTACGAATCTATGAATGTATGAATTTATGAATGTACGATTTTACGAATCTATGAATGTACGATTTTACGAATCTATGAATGTACGATTTTACGAATCTATGAACGCACAATTTTACGAATCTATGAATGTATGAATTTATGAATGTACGATTTTACGAATCTATGAATGTATGAATTTATGAATGTACGATTTTACGAATCTATGAATGTACGATTTTACGAATGTATGAATTTACGAATTTATGAATGTATGATTTTACGATCTTATGAATGTACAATTTTACGAATATATGAATGTACGATTTTACGAATGTATGAATGTACGATTTTACGATCTTATGAATGTACAATTTTACGAATCTATGAATGTACGATTTTACGAATCTATGAATGTACGATTTTACGAATGTATGAATTTACGAATTTATGAATGTATGATTTTACGATCTTATGAATGTACAATTTTACGAATCTATGAATGTATGAATTTATGAATGTACGATTTTACGAATCTATGAATGTACGATTTTACGAATGTATGAATGTACGATTTTACGATCTTATGAATGTACAATTTTACGAATCTATGAATGTACGATTTTACGAATCTATGAATGTACGATTTTACGAATGTATGAATTTACGAATTTATGAATGTATGATTTTACGATCTTATGAATGTACGATTTTACGAATCTATGAATGTATGAATTTATGAATGTACGATTTTACGAATCTATGAATGTACGATTTTACGAATGTATGAATTTACGAATTTATGAATGTATGATTTTACGATCTTATGAATGTACAATTTTACGAATCTATGAATGTACGATTTTACGAATGTATGAATGTACGATTTTACGATCTTATGAATGTACAATTTTACGAATCTATGAATGTACGATTTTACGAATGTACAAATTTATGATTTTATGAATGTACAAATGTACGACATTACAAATTTTCGAATATTCTGAAAAATTTATTAAACAAGTTTTCGTTAATTTGGATATATCGGAATTAATTAATTTGTTCGAAACGAAACGAATTGCACATGTCTACCCAGTATGTGATTGGACAATGAACGAGCAGAACACTGCTCTCTTCATCCTCTGGCAGCATGTGTGCATGCAGCAAAACCTGGACAGGACAGAAAACCCGACATGTGATTGGACCACGAAGGAGCAACACACTCCGCTCACTCTGCTCTCTCCTCCTGGCAGCACATGTGCAAGCAGCAAAGCCTACATGACCCCTAGTACTGCCCCTCTCCCTCCCAGTCTGCTGCTGTACAGGGGATTACAGGTAGTTGACATCAAGACAGATTTGGGTATTCATACTTGTACTTGTGTACTTGTACTTGTACTTGTGTTTATACTAGCTGGTTTTAAAACTACTTTTAGTGATATTTTATTTAATAAGATCAAATGAAGGAAACATAAAACTAATGCAAACACCACATCTAATGCCCTGTACACACGGTCGGACATTGATTGGACATTCTGACAACCAAATCCATGGATTTTTTCCGACGGATGTTGGCTCAAACTTGTCTTGCATACACACGGTCACACAAAGTTGTCGGAAAATCCGATCGTTCTGAACGCGGTGACGTAAAACACGTACGTCGGGACTATAAACGGGGCAGTAGCCAATAGCTTTCGTCTCTTAATTTATTCGGAGCATGCGTGGCACTTTGTGCGTCGGATTTGTGTACACGCGATCGGAATTTCCGACAACGGATTTTGTTGTCGGAAAATTTTATAGCAAGCTCTCAAACTTTGTGTTTCGGAAATTCCGATGCAAAATGTCCGATGGAGCCCACACACGGTCGGAATTTCCGACAACACGCTCCGATCGCACATTTTCCGTCGGAAAGTCCGACCGTGTGTACGGGGCATAAGAATGTAAGAATAGGTGAGTTGCAATTAATTATGTTTTTTTTGGTTTTGGGTTTAATACCACTTTAATTATAATCTATGAATACCATTAAAAACTCCAGACTCCATGTTATAAATGTAGAGCTACCCCTGGAGAGGTCGGAGTGGAGTTCCACACGTTCAGAAGACAATCTCTTCAGGGCTCTGGGCTATTTAACAGCAACCTAGCCCCATCTGGGCACACCTCCCTGGGGGATTGGTCAGGCCCTGCTGAATATTCGGATTTACCTGAATTTGAATTCTCCCGCCCTAAACTCTAGAAACTTCTTCCAGAGTAGAGTATGCAGGCAGTTCCTGGAGGATGAAGGAATTGATACCATTGAATACCCCCCACGCTTGCCTGACCTAAATCCAATTGAACACCTCTGGGACATTATGTTTCGGTCCATCCAAAGCCACCAGGTTGCACCTCATTCTGTTCAGGAGCGCAGTGATGCCCTGGTCCAGATCTGGGAGGAAATACCCCAGGACACCACCCGTCATCTCATTAGGAGCACGCCCCGATGTTGTCAGGCATGCATACAAGCACATGGGGGGCCACACAAACTACTGAGGACCATTTTGAGGTGCTGCAATAAAATTTCAGCAAAATGGACTCGCCTGCTGCATCATTTTTTTCACTTTGATTTTCTGGGTGTCTTTGAATTCAGCCCTCTGTAGGTTGATCATTTTCATTTCCATCAAACGATGTGGCATCCTTTCGTTCCTAACACATTACCCTATACCAGTGTTTGTAGGCACTGATATAAGGCAGTTGGTGTTTTACAGCATTACCAGTCTTAGGGCTCCAAGCTAGAGGTGGGCTTCTGCTGCAGGTGTGGCGGTTGATGGTCTATGGGAACGGCACTGTAATGCTGCTGGGAAAGTCCCCACCTAATTATTCCTGATACTGGGATATTTCCTCTAAGCGGGTATTGGTCCTGATCTGACCCTACTCACCAGGTCTCTATCCCTGACCTACTCATTCCAGGGAAAGACCTACATAAATGGAAGGAGCGCAAGACCAAAAGATGAGTCCAAATTCATTTATTGAGGTTGTGTTAAAAGACAGCCAACACGTTACCGGGGGGTCAAAGAAACCTCTCTTTCATCAGGGCTTCAGTTAAAAATTAGAACCTTTAGTGGACTCAAAGTTAGGCTTCCCAATCCTCAGAATCTAGGTCGGGAATAACACTCTGCCATTTGGTGAACAATGTCTCCATACCAAGATGGACTGAGGGTAAAAGTGCTTTGTAGATGTTAGATGTGGGTTTAACCAGTTGCTTGTCCCATAACATAGATTCGAGGTTGGATTGTATGAGGAGTGCTGGGAGAGAACCAAACTGGGTGGTGTAGGCATGGTGGAGTTGAAGGTATCTGAAGAATTGGCGGTTGGTGAAACCAATTTTCTCCTTGAGAGGGTCAAAAGATAATAAGGACCCATTGGAACAAATGTGAACAAATTTCTTGACTCCCCTGGCTGCCCAAAACCCTGGATCGGGGAAAGTAAGAAATTCGGAGAGGTGAGCGTTGAGCCACACTGGGGTATCGGGAGATCACAGCATCCAATCAGGCAGGTGACCTCATTGAGAGACTGACGGAGTCTATGAGGGGACAATTCCCCTGACACACTCCACCCCATCTGTATAATGGCTAAGCGCCACCTACAGGACAGAGGAGGAACCTGCACCTGCCTACACTGTCCTACGTTGATTAACACTGTTCCTTCATTGACAGCGAGGTGAAAATAAGAGAAAGAAAAGCTTAAAAAAAAAAAATGCAGCCATCACATTTAAGAACCGGTAGGCTGCATTATGTTATATTTTTATTTTATATTTGGGGTTTAGAGGCACTTTAATATTTAAAACATTTCAAATGAATAATCTTTTGTTTATCGTTTAATTTTTTTATGTATTATTTTTATATCATTTTAAAAAATAATATATTATTTAAATAAATAATATTTAATAATTTAAATAGTAAACATTTATTTTCATATTCACATTTATTTCTGGAGAAAAAAAAAAAGCCTAAAAAAAGAAAACGAATGCAGCCATCACATCTAAGGACTAGTAGGCTGCACTATGTTATATTTTTATTTTATTTTTGGGGTTTAGAGGCACTTTAATATTTAAAACATGTCAAATGAATAATATTTTTGTTTATCATTTTATTTTTTTATGTATTATTTTAATATTATTTTTAAAAATAAGATATTATTTAAATTAATAAATATTTAATAATTTAAATAGTAGACATTTATTTTCATATTCATGTTTATTTCTGGTGAAAAAAAAGCTTAAAAAAAGAAAAGAAAACAAATGCAGCCATCACATCTAAGGACTGGTAGGCTGTACTATGAAATATCTTTATTTTATTTTTGGGGTTTAGAGGCACTTTAATATTTAAAAAAAAAAAATATATATATATATATATATATATATATATTTTTTTTTTTTTTTTTGCTTATCATTTTTTTATATATTATTTTTATATTATTTAAATATATATATATATATATATATATATATATATATATATATATATATATATATATATATATATATATATTATTTAAATAAATAAATATTAAATAATTTAAATAGTAAACATTTATTTTCATATTCATATTTATTTCTGGAGAAAGGAAAAGCTTAAAAAAAGAAAAGAAAACAAATGCATAAATATTTAATAATTTAAATAGTAGATATTTATTTTCATATTTATTTCTGGTGAAAAAAAAGCTTAAAAAAAGAAAAGAAAACAAATGCAGCCATCACATCTAAGGACTGGTAGGCTGTGCTATGAAATATCTTTATTTTATTTTTGGGGTTTAGAGGCACTTTAATATTTAAAACATTTAAAATGAATAATATTTTTGTTTATCATTTTATTTTTTTAGGTATTATTTTAATAAATATTATATTAATTTAATTTAAAAAAATTTAGTAATTAAAATAGTAAACATTTATTTTCCTATTCATATTTATTTCTGGAGGAAAAAAAAGAAAAGCTTAAAAAAAAAAAAAAAAAAACAAATGCAGCCATCACATCTAAGGACCGGTAGGCTGCACTATGTAATATTTTTATTTTATTTTTGGGGTTTAGAGGCACTTTAATATTTAAAACATTTAAAATCGATAATATTTTTGTTTATCATTTTATTTTTTTAGGTATTATTCTAATAAATATTATATTAATTTAATTAAAAAATATTTAATAATTAAAATAGTAAACATTTATTTTCATATTTCATATTTATTTCTAAAATCCCAGATGTGGGGGTCCTCTTTGCCTCTGCTACTAGGAGTGTTCATTCATGTCATCCTATTTTTTCTATTTTATCTGACATTGTAAAAAAAAAAAAAAAAAACTGTGCATTTTATTCTGCTGTATTTACCGGATTTTTTTTTTTTTTTTAATACGATAAGCGGCAGAGGAATTTCCGGAGCAGTAATCCAATTTCCCAGCAAGGAGAAAATTGCGAAGAAAATAATTGGCTGCGATATCGGGTATTAAGAATCTCCGATGATTACGGGAGCGTTGTACGGCGTAGACCGCCACAAATCCTTACACTGGCCACGCCCACTGCTTCAAAGGACGCCAGGAACGTATAGAATGGTTTCTTTTTAGCGATCTATAAAGTAATATTGGGTGTATGAATACTCTCACATGGCGGCGCGGTGGGCCGAGCCTAATCCTCACAGAAGGGTTTGGTTATTAAGCTTCCACTTTAAGCCTTTGATTGATTCCTCGCGCCGTTCCCTCCATCTGGAAAATCTGAAAAGATAACCGCTAAAGTGTAAGAAGAAGAAGATTTCACGGCTAATATGTTGCCTTTTTTTTTTTGGTAACAGAAGAACACAGTGTGTTGAAGCTAAATTGTTTTTTAGCACGTTGATGGTTTTGGAAATACTGAGCAAGGTATGGGGGGGGGGGCATGTGACCTGGGGGCAGGGCCAGGACAAGGGGTGGGCTTAGCACTGTGGCATCGTGTGGGGTGGGGGGTATGATGAGATGGGGGGGATTTGTGTTGGGAGGGGGGATTTTGGGGGGCTGCCGGGGGGTAAGATTTGTTCTAGGAAGGGAAATTTGGGTGGAAGTGCTTGGAGTGGTAATTTAGGGAGGGTTGTGTTGAATAGGGCATTGGAGAAGAGGATTTGTGCTAGGAGGGGGGATTTGGGGGGGTTGTGCTAGAAGATGTGACATGGTTGGGGGGGAGTATTTGGGCTAGTAAGAATGATTGGGGAGTATTTGTGCTGGAAGGGGGAATTGGGGTGAATTTGTGATGGGGGGGATCTGCAGAAGAGGGGCGAGATGTGTACTTGGGGGGGAAATTTGAGGAATTGAAGATTTGTGCTAGGAGGGGGTGATTTTTTTTGGGGGGGGGATTTATGCTAGTAAGGAGGATTTGTGCTATGAAGGAAATTTTTTTGGGGGGGGTATTTGTGCTGGAAGGAGCAATTGGGGTGAATTTGTGATGGGGGAGGGGGGGTCTGCAATAGGGGGGTAAGATGTGTACTCGGGGGGGGGAATTTGAGGTATCAAATATTTGTGCTAGGAGGGGTGATTTTTTTTGGGGGGGGAATTTATGCTAGTAAGAATGATTTGTGCTATGAAGGAAAAATTTTTGGGGGGGTGTATTTGTGCTGGAAGGGGGATCTGCAGTAGGAGGGAGAGGGATAGATGTGGATTCGGGGGGGGGGGGGGTTTGAGGAATCGAAGATTTGTGATAGGAGGGGTGATTTTTTTTTTTGGGGGGGGGGAATATATGCTAGTAAGGATGAATTGTGCTATTAAGGAATTTTTTTGGGGGGAGGGGAGTATTTGTGCTGGAAGGAGGAATTGGGGTGAATTTGTGATGAGGGGGAATCTGCAGTAGGGGGGCAAGATGTGTACTCGGGGGGGGGGGATTTGATGGATCAAATATTTGTGCTAGGAGGGGTGATTTTTTTTTGGGGAGAATATATGCTAGTAAGGATGATTTGTGCTATAAAGGATTTTTTTTGGGGGGGGGGGTATTTGTGCTGGAAGGAGGAATTGGGGTGAATTTGTGATGAGGGGGATCTGCAGTAGGGGGGCAAGATGTGTACTCGGGGGGGGGGGATTTGATGGATCAAAGATTTGTGCTAGGAGGGTTTTTTTTTTTCGGGGGGGGGGGGGGGTATTTATGCTAGTAATGATGATTTGTGCTATGAAGGAAATTTTTTTTGGGGGGGGGTGTATTTGTGCTGGAAGGGGGGATTGGGGTGAATTTGTGCTGGGGGGGATCTGCAGTAGGAGGAGAGGATGTGTACTCGGGAGTATTTGAGGGATCAAAGATTTGTGCTAGGAGGGGTGATCTTTTATGCTAGTAAGGAGTATTTGTGCTGGGAGGGGGGGAGGATGTTTACTTGGAGGGGAAATTTGAGGGATCAAAGGTTTTTTGCTAGGAGGGGTGTTTTTTTTGGGGGGGGGGGGATTTATGCTAGTAAGGATGATTTGTGCTATGAAGGAATTTTTTTGGGGGGGGGAATATTTGTGCTGGGGGGGGGTATCTGCAATAGGGGGAGAGGATGTGTAAAATTTGGGGGGGGGACCTCATGCTATTTTTTTTTTTTGTGCGGGTCTCCCTTAAAATTTATAGCGTAGCTGAAGGGACTGTGGATCCGGAGGAACCCCATGCCATGTGACCACTGTGAGAGCCAATCACAGTGGTCACATTGGTCACATGATTGCTGGTCCTTCCCACCCCTCTGGTGGGCGTTATTTTTATTTTTTTTATATAACCTCAAGTTATTTTTTTGTGTGGGGTCTCCCTTAAAATTCATACCAGACCTGAAGCACTGTAAAGGGGGGAAACCCGATGCTGTTTTTTTTTTTTTGGGGGGGGACTCATGCAATTTTTTGTGAGGTCCCCCTTAAAATTCTTACCAGACAAGAAGGACCGGAAATGAGGGGAACCCCATGTCGTTTTTTTTTTTCGAAATGTTTTTTTCTAAATGGTCATGTAGTGGGCAGCCAATGGTCGCAGTACGCATGCTCAGAAACGCGACGCCCGGTCCAGTGACGTCATCACGCTCCACGCTGCTCTCCACTTGCACCCCAAGCCTCGCTCCCGTATTGGTTTACTGGTAACGGGGAGATGATAGCTCATCGGGATGCCCCTTTCTTCTGATGTGCCTATTATCTCCATACCTTTGTGAGTTGCCGATTGTTTTATTCATATTAAATTGTTTCCATTACTCCTACACTTAGAGGCGCCCTCCTTTTCTTGTATTACTTTCAGCTTCTGCTGGAATTTGCTTCCATTCCTTTATTGGAGGCAGCCCTCTGTGGATGGACTTTTTTTTTTTATCTTACAGGACTTTTATATTGTCCTCTTTTAATATGGACCATTGATTGGGGAATTTATCCCCTTCCCCCTCAATAGACTGATGTATTTATCTTATTCGTATCCACACGTACAGTGATGGGGAAAAAAAGTATTTGATCGCCCTGCTGATTTTCTACGTTTGCCCACTGACAAAGAAACGATCAGTCTATCATTTTATTGGTCGGTTTATTTCACCAGTGAGAGACAGAATAACAACAAAAATATCCAGAAAAACGCATTTCAAAAAAGTTATAAATCGATTTGCATTTTAATGAGTGAAATAAGTATTTGATCCCCTATCAATCAGTAAGATTTCTGGCTCCCAGGTGTCTTCTATACAGGTAACAAGCTGAGGTTAGGAGAACTCTCTTAAAGGGAGTGCTCCTAATCTCAGCTTGTTACCTGTATAAAAGAGACCTGTCCACAGAAACAATCAATCAGATTCCAATCTCTCCACCATGGCCAAGACCAAAGAGCTGTCCAAGGATGTCGGGGACAAGATTGTAGACCTACACAAGGCTGGAATGGGCTACAAGACCATCGCCAAGAAGCTTGGTGAGAGGTGACAACAGTTGGTGCGATTATTCGCAAATGGAAGAAACACAAAATAACGATCGATCTCCCTCAGTCTGGGGCTCCATGGAAGATCTCATCTCGTGGAGGTTCAATGATCATGAGAACGGTGAGGAATCAGCCCAGAACTACACGCTCTAATACATCCCAAAGGTGTTCTATCGGGTTGAGGTCAGGGCCATTCAAGTTCCTCCACCCCAAACTCGCTCATCCATGTCTTTATGGACCTTGCTTTGTGGTACAAATCATTTGGTGGAGGGGGGGATTATGGTGTGGGGGTTGTTTTTCAGGGGTTGGGTTTGGCCCCTTAGTTCCAGTGAAGGGAACTCTTAAGGCGTCAGCATACCAAGACATTCTGGACAATTTCAATCTCCCAACTTTGTGGGAACAGTTTGGGGACGGCCCCTTCTTGTTCCAACATGACTGCCCACCAGTGTACAAAGCAAGGTCCATAGAGGCATGGATGAGCGAGTTTGGGGTGGAGGAACTTGAATGACCTGCACAGAGTCAAGTTTCTCCATCCGAAACTCTCTCATCCATGTCTTTATGGACCTTGCTTTGTGCACTGGTCCAAATCATTTGGTGGAGGGGGGATTATGGTGTGGGGGTTGTTTTTCAGGGGTTGGGTTTGGCCCCTTAGTTCCAGTGAAGGGAACTCTTAAGGTGTCAGCATACCAAGACATTTTGGACAATTTCATGCTTCCAACTTTGTGGGAACAGTTTGGGGATGACCCCTTCTTGTTCCAACATGACTGCCCACCAGTGTACAAAGCAAGGTCCATAAAGGCATGGATGAGTGAGTTTGGGGTGGAGAATCTTGAATGACCTGCACAGAGTCAAATTTCTCCACCAGAAACTCGTTCATCCATGTCTTTATGGACCTTGCTTTGTGCTCTGGTGCTCAGTCATGTTGGAACAGGAAGAGGTCATCTCCAAACTGTTCCCACAAAGTTGGGAGCATGAAATTGTCCAACATGTCTTGGTATTCTGACACCTTAAGAGTTGAAAGAGAAAGGAATGACCTGGGGGGCTAGGAGACACTCTTACCATATTTGTATTATGGTTATGTACACAGTGACATTTCTTTGGGTGGTAAAGTTCCTAATCATCCTCTGGAAAGTAACGGTTTGAATGGTCGGAATTGCAGACCACTTAAAAAATTTGCCTTCATTGTCATGGCTTCACTATCGCTGCCTTATTTTTTTTCCATCTGAGTAGCATCGTATTGGTGAGCGCATATCATATCCATCCTTGTTTTGGAGTTCGATGAGCTGGTGGCTACATGTGGTCTAAAAATTGGATTCTCTGATCGTTCTGCAGTTTT
Source organism: Lithobates septentrionalis (assembly GCA_037952835.1). NCBI lineage: Eukaryota > Metazoa > Chordata > Amphibia > Anura > Ranidae > Lithobates > Lithobates septentrionalis. The sequence continues at coordinate 179,442 of JBBDGP010003273.1, forward strand.
TGGAGCGTGACACCCCGATCCCCTGTTATTTATGATTACATGCCTATTTATCATTACTTTCTGGTAAGCAGATTGGATTCACATTGGGTGTGTTTTTTTTTTTTTTCATACACACTGAAACTGGTGAAGGGTCCTTCATATTCCCGATCTCTTCATTGACAGAACTGTTATACGATTACCGACAATTTGAAGCCTTGCATTTTGGACTTTTTATATTTATCGTTTGATGATCGAAAAACTGTGCTGGCTGCTCTTTTTCAATTATTTTAGTTAGGGCAGATACCCACCCACTTTATTTTTTATTATCAATATATAAATAAGATGGAGTAAAAAATGAAACAGAGAGGACCAAAAGAGATAACACCACATCCCAGATAAATGTTAATAGAGAGAAATGGGCTTTAAGGCTTATTAGGCCTCGGGACTTTATTGGTGTATTAAATTTGCAATGTTCAGAACATATCGATTCAAAGATTATATTTTGTTAAAACAAGAAACTTTTATTTAAACAACATTTTAAAAAAAGTGTAAGATCAATAGAAATACAAAGATTTCATAAAATGCAGTAACACATCATGATAAGAATACCACTTTTCTCAACATGTTTCGCTCGCTTTCTTCAGGAAACTTAGCATGTGGCATCATTGTTGTACTAAAGGTTATACAAAGGAAAACAAAATGAAGCAAAAGAATCAATTAATTATTCATTACACCATTGGTTAGGCATAAAAATACTTTTCAAACATTCAGACAAAAAGGGAAATCATATACATAGATATGAGCAATATGTGATATTGTCAGAACATAATGTAAAAGCATGGAGTCTACATTTAATATATAAGCAAAATATTAAGCTGCTATATAGAGAAGAACCTTACCTAAAAAATTGGATGCATGATCTGCAACACCTGTCAATCATTTTTAGATGCATGGATATATAAGCATGTCAGAGGGTAGAGAGGTGGTAGAAGAGCAAACGTGCATCTGCTCTCCTCCCCTCTTCCTACCCCTCCCCTCTTCATCTTGCTGACCCGAAAGCGACGTGTAAAACACCACTTTCCCATCCCCCCTTTTCTCTCCCCACAGCCTATATGGCTGGGAAAGAATCGATCTGCACTGCATTCGATCAATTGGAGGATATTTTAAAGAGAACCTGTCACCAAGAAATCATCACATAGGGGACTAAAAAGTTGTGAATTGCACCGATTCTGCTTGCCAAAGTGGGAGCAAAAACCCAAATTAGTTTAACCACTTGACATCCGCGCTATAGCCGAATGACGGCCACAGCGCGGACCTGAATTCCCGGGAGGCCTTCATACGACGGCCTCCCCTGTGCACGCGCCCTGAGCACGCGCCCTCACTGAGACTCGGGTGATCACTCGGTCCCGGCCCCTTAACATGTGATCAGCTGTCAGCCAATGACAGCTGATCACATGATCAAAACAAAAGCTCGGTGATCGTTTTTCTTTTCTCAGCGCGAGGAGAAAGAAAATCCGAGCACCGGCTCATCTGCAAGGGACATCAGAGAAGAGGAAGAGACAATTATGCCTCATCTGTGCCACCTGCCATTGCCACCTGACAGTGCCCACCAGTGCCACCTATCAATGCCCATGAGTGCCACCTATCAATGCCCACGAGTGCCACCTATCAATGCCCACGAGTGCCACCTATTAATGCCGAATGCCACCTATCAATGCCCACAAGTGCCACCTATCAATGCCCACCAGTGGTGTTAATCAGTGCCACCTAGTAGTGCTGCCTATCAGTGTAACCGATCAGTGCCCATTATTGCCACCCATCAGTGCCCATCACTGCCACCTATCGGTGCCCATCAGTGCCGCCTCATCAGCGTACATCAATGAAGGAGAAAAATTACCTTTTTTAAAATTTTATAACAAAATATAATTAAAAAATATATATATATTTTTTAAATTTGGTCTTTTTACATTTTTTTAACAAAAAATAAAAACCGCAAAGGTGATCAAAAACCACCAAAAGAAAGCTCCATTTGTGGGAAAAAAATGATAAAAATTTCAATTGGGTACAGTGTTGTATGGCCGCGCAATTGTCATTCAAAGTGCGTCAGCGCTGAAAGCTGAAAATTGGTCCGGATAGGAGGGGGGGTTTGAGTGCCCGGTAAGCAAGTGGTTAAACAATTTCAGGTAAAACTGCAATATTACATATTATTTCATTTGTTTGTCCCGTCAGCGAGATCCAGTTTGCCGAAAAACTTGCCGTACCGGATCACCTGACCTCCCCTACAGATCAGAGAGAACCGCAGACCATTATTTAAACATCTGAGATCTGCCGATTCTAATCCAAATCCGGGACGAAGCTTGAAGATGTTCTGAGATATAACAGAGTGATAATCGAAAGAACAGGATTTTCATTAGCAGAAGATCGATTCATTGATTAAGTGGAGCAATGCACCACTTAATTTACTCCACTCGGGGAATATCCCTTTGCCAAGAGAACGATCTTCTTTAGTAAATCAACCCCACTGACTATAATAATAATAATTCATAATTGATCTTTACAGAGAACCATCCAGCTGGCTCACAGACGCTTCACAATCGTTCTACTTTAACCACAAATGTCGGTTTTAGTCTAAATTCCGAAATTCCAAATGCAACCGAGTCAGAGTCTATCCCAGTCTCACCTGCAGCAACTTTACTGCCGGCATTACGGCTGAAGTGCTGGATTGGGCTTCAATGTATTTTGTGTGTGAGCTGCCTGAACCGACACAAAGGCACAGCTGTCAGCACACCTCCATCAGGAAGCTTGCTAGCAGTAGACTCCAGCAACTAAATGTCCTTCGGCACATACAGTGCCTTGCAAAAGTATTCACCCCCCTTGGCTTTTTACCTATTTTGTTACATTACAGCCTTTAGTTGAATGTTTTTTTTAATCTGAATTCTATGTGATGGATCAGAACACAATAGTCTAAGTTGGTGAAGTAAAATTAGAACAATATATACATAAAACAATTTTTCAGAAATAAAAAACGGATAATTGGCATGTGCGTATGTATTCACCCCCGTTTGTTATGAAGCCCATAAAAAGCTCTGGTGCAACCAATTACCTTCAGAAGTCACATAATTAGTGAAATGATGTCCACCTGTGTGCAATCTAAGTATCACATGATCTGTCATTACATATACACACCTTTGTGAAAGGCCCCAGAGGCGGCAACACCTAAGCAAGAGGCACCACTAACCAAACACTGCCATGAAGACCAAGGAACTCTCCACAGAAGTAAGGGACAATGTTGTTGAGAAGTACAAGTCAGGGTTAGGTCATAAAAAAAATACCCAAATCTTGGATGATCCCTAGGAGCACCATCAAATCTATCATAACCAAATGGAAAGAACATGGCACAACAGCAAACCTGACAAGAGACGGCCGCACACCAAAACTCACGGACCGGGCAAGGAGGGTATTAATCAGAGAGGAGCACAGAGACCTAAGGTAACCCCGGAGGAGCTGCAGAGTTCCACAGCAGAGACTGGAGTATCTGTACATAGGATGACAATAAGCCGTACGCTCCATAGAGTTGGGCTTTATGGCAGAGTGGCCAGAAGAAAGACATTACTTTCAGCAAAAAACAAAATGGCACGTTTTGAGTTTGGGAAAAAGCATGTGGGAGACTCCCAAAATGTATGGAGGAAGGTGCTCTGGTCTGATGAGACTAAAATCGAACTTTTTGGCCATCAAAGAACACGCAAACCCAACACATCACATCACCCAAAGAACACCATCCCCACTGTGAAACATGGTGGTGGCAGCATCATGCTGTGGGGGTGTTTTTCAGCAGTCAGAACTGGGAAACTGGTCGGGGTTGAGGGAAAGATGGTTGGTGCTAAATACAGGGATATTCTTGAGCAAAACCTGTAGCACTCTGTGTGTGATTTGAGGCTAGGACAGAGGTTCACCTTCCAGCAGGACAATGACCCCAAACACACTGCTAAAGCAACACTTGAGTGGTTTAAGGGGAACCATGTAAATGTGTTGGAATGGCCTAGTCAAATCCCAGACCTCAATCCAATAGAAAATCTGTGGTCAGACTTAAAGATTGCTGTTCACAAGCGCAAACCATCCAACTTGAAGGAGCTGGAGCAGTTTTGCAAGGAGGAATGGGCAAAAATCCCAGTCGTAAGATGTGGCAAGCTCATAGAGACTTATCCAAAGCGACTTGGAGCTGTGATAGCCACAAAAGGTGGCTCTACAAAAGTATTGACTTTCGGAGGGTGAATAGTTATGCACATTGACTTTTTCTGTTATTTTGTCCTATTTGTTGTTTGCTTCACAACAAAAAAAAATCTTCAAAGTTGTGGGCATGTTCTGTAAATTAAATGATGCAAATCCTTAAACAATCCATGTTAATTCCAGGATGTGAGGCAACAAAACACGAAAAATGCCAAGCGGTGTACTCACTTTTGTGAGATACTATATGTATCCTCCTCTTGCAATTCAGCAACACAATGCAGGGTTTGATATGCAACAGGCAGCCATGGCAGGATGGGGGGGCGGGCTCTGCTGCTTGTCCAGGCTCGCCATTGGCACTGATTAAAATTGCAAGTAAGGGTGGTGGACTTGCTGGCATTCTTTGTGAGGAGCATGATTAGTAGAGTGTAAACAGGTGCAGTATCCCTCCAACCTGTAGGTGGTGCTGTGCCATTATCATAGATTGTGAAGAGTCGGATAAGGCAATTGACCCCTTGTGGACGCCATCAGTGTTGCAGAGAAGACAGTTTTCTGATTAGACGCCACAGTCTCTCCCTATCTCAAGCAGCCATCTTGACGAGGAACCTTAGATATAGGGTCTCCTGCATCATTCGACAGTGCCCAGAGCGAGTGGTAGGTCAAGGACAGGTAACTGGCTAGGGAAAGAGATTAGTGTGGGGTAAGTATTCCTGGAGAGTAGGGTCAGAACAGGGACGCCGCCTGAAGTCAAGGATACAACCCGGTAAATAAAAATTTTTGCATGGCTTTATGTCAGTGCCTTCAAGAAATGTCAACATTCATTACCCCTAACCCTTATAATAATACGAGACAATTCATAACGCTCAAAGACTGTGTGTAATCTCTCCATGCCTGGGTACGTTGGGCGCAGGACCTGCCTACAAGCATGGGACCAGAGGTCAGGAGCACTGCTACCATGATCACCTTGTGCTGCTGATAAAATACAGTAATCTAAAGAGGGCACTGCTTGCCACAGTGCCCCCCCCCCCCCCCCCACATGGAAACATTGTCCCTACGGCTTCCCCCCACCTTCCACATGAAAAAAACACTATCCCTCCTGCTCTCCCCCTCCCACATGGAAATACTGTCCCTCCTCACTCCCTCCCACATGGAAACACTGTTTTCTGCTCCCCTCCTCCCACATGAAAACACTGTCCCTCCTCCTCACCCCCTCCCACACGGAAACACTGTTCCTCCTGCTCCCCTCCTCCCACATGGAAACACTGTCCCTCCTGCTCACCCCCTCCCACATGGAAACACTGTCCCTCCTGCTCACCCCCTCCCACATGGAAGCACTGTCCCTCCTGTTCACCCCCTCCTACATGGAAGCACTGTCCCTCCTGCTCCCCTCCTCCCACATGGAAACACTGTCCCTCCTGCTCATCCCCTCCCACATGGAAACACTGTCCCTCCTGATCCTCTCCTCCCACATGGAAACACTGTCCCTCCTGCTCCTCTCCTCCCACGTGGAAACACTGTCCCTCCTGCTCATCCCCTCTCACATGGAAACACTGTCCCTCCTGCTCCCCTCCTCCCACATGGAAACACTGTCCCTCCTGCTCCCCTCCCCCCACATGGAAACACTGTCCCTCCTACTCATCCCCTCCCACATGGAAACACTGTCCCTCCTGCTCCCCTCCTCCCACATGGAAATACTGTCCCTCCTGCTCACCCCCTCCCACATGGAAACACTGTCCCTCCTGCTCATCCCCTCCCACATGTAAACACTGTCCCTCCTGCTCCTCTCCTCCCACATGGAAACACTGTCCCTCCTGCTCACCTCCTCCCACACGGAAACATTGTTCCTCTTGCTCCCCTCCTCCCACATGAAAACACTGTCCCTCCTGCTCTCCCCCTCCCACATGGAAACACTGTCCCTCCTGCTCACCCCCTCCCACACGGAAACACTGTCCCTCCTGCTCACCCCCTCCCACATGGAAATACTGTCCCTCCTGCTCACCCCCTCCCACGTGGAAACACTGTCCCTCCTGCTCATCCCCTCTCACATGGAAACACTGTCCCTCCTGCTCCCCTCCTCCCACATGGAAACACTGTCCCTCCTGCTCCCCTCCTCCCACATGGAAACACTGTCCCTCCTGCTCACCCCCTCCCACATGGAAACACTGTCCCTCCTGCTCCCCTCCTCCCACACGGAAACACTGTCCCTCCTGCTCCCCTCCTCCCACATGGAAACACTGTCCCTCCTGCTCACCCCCTTCCACATGGAAACACTGTCCCTCCTGCTCACCCCCTCCCACATGAAAACACTGTCCCTCCTGCTCACCCCCTCCGACATGGAAACACTGTCCCTCCTGCTCACCCCCTCCCACACGGAACACTGTCCCTCCTGCTCACCCCCTCCCACATGAAAACACTGTCCCTCCTGCTCACCCCCTACTACATGGAAACACTGTCCCTCCTGCTCACCCCCTCCCACATGGAAACACTGTCCCTCCTGCTCACCCCCTCCCACATGGAAACACTGTCCCTCCTGCTCCCCTCCTAGCACATGGAAACACTGTCCCTCCTGCTCACCCCCTCCCACATGGAAACACTGTCCCTCCTGCTCACCCCCTCCCACATGGGAACACTGTCCCTCCTGCTCATCCCCTCCCACATGGAAACACTGTCCCTCCTGCTCACCCCCTCACACATGGAAACACTGTCCCTCCTGCTCCCCTCCTAGCACATGGAAACACTGTCCCTCCTGCTCACCCCCTCCCACATGGAAACACTGTCCCTTCTGCTCACCCCCTCCCACATGGAAACACTGTCCCTCCTGCTCATCCCCTCCCACATGGAAACACCGTCCCTCTTGCTCATCCCCTCCCACATGGAAACTCTGTCCCTCCTGCTCCCCTCCTCCCAAATGTAAACACTGTCCCTCCTGCTCACCCCCTCCCATATTGAAATACTGTCCCTCCTGCTCACCCCCTCCCACATGGAAACACTGTCCCTCCTGCTCATCCCCTCCCACATGGAAACACTGTCCCTCCTGATCCTCTCCTCCCACATGGAAACACTGTCCCTCCTGCTCCTCTCCTCCCACGTGGAAACACTGTCCCTCCTGCTCATCCCCTCTCACATGGAAACACTGTCCCTCCTGCTCCCCTCCTCCCACATGGAAACACTGTCCCTCCTGCTCCCCTCCCCCCACATGGAAACACTGTCCCTCCTACTCATCCCCTCCCACATGGAAACACTGTCCCTCCTGCTCCCCTCCTCCCACATGGAAATACTGTCCCTCCTGCTCACCCCCTCCCACATGGAAACACTGTCCCTCCTGCTCATCCCCTCCCACATGTAAACACTGTCCCTCCTGCTCCTCTCCTCCCACATGGAAACACTGTCCCTCCTGCTCACCTCCTCCCACACGGAAACATTGTTCCTCTTGCTCCCCTCCTCCCACATGAAAACACTGTCCCTCCTGCTCTCCCCCTCCCACATGGAAACACTGTCCCTCCTGCTCACCCCCTCCCACACGGAAACACTGTCCCTCCTGCTCACCCCCTCCCACATGGAAATACTGTCCCTCCTGCTCACCCCCTCCCACGTGGAAACACTGTCCCTCCTGCTCATCCCCTCTCACATGGAAACACTGTCCCTCCTGCTCCCCTCCTCCCACATGGAAACACTGTCCCTCCTGCTCCCCTCCTCCCACATGGAAACACTGTCCCTCCTGCTCACCCCCTCCCACATGGAAACACTGTCCCTCCTGCTCCCCTCCTCCCACACGGAAACACTGTCCCTCCTGCTCCCCTCCTCCCACATGGAAACACTGTCCCTCCTGCTCACCCCCTTCCACATGGAAACACTGTCCCTCCTGCTCACCCCCTCCCACATGAAAACACTGTCCCTCCTGCTCACCCCCTCCGACATGGAAACACTGTCCCTCCTGCTCACCCCCTCCCACACGGAACACTGTCCCTCCTGCTCACCCCCTCCCACATGAAAACACTGTCCCTCCTGCTCACCCCCTACTACATGGAAACACTGTCCCTCCTGCTCACCCCCTCCCACATGGAAACACTGTCCCTCCTGCTCACCCCCTCCCACATGGAAACACTGTCCCTCCTGCTCCCCTCCTAGCACATGGAAACACTGTCCCTCCTGCTCACCCCCTCCCACATGGAAACACTGTCCCTCCTGCTCACCCCCTCCCACATGGGAACACTGTCCCTCCTGCTCATCCCCTCCCACATGGAAACACTGTCCCTCCTGCTCACCCCCTCACACATGGAAACACTGTCCCTCCTGCTCCCCTCCTAGCACATGGAAACACTGTCCCTCCTGCTCACCCCCTCCCACATGGAAACACTGTCCCTTCTGCTCACCCCCTCCCACATGGAAACACTGTCCCTCCTGCTCATCCCCTCCCACATGGAAACACCGTCCCTCTTGCTCATCCCCTCCCACATGGAAACTCTGTCCCTCCTGCTCCCCTCCTCCCAAATGTAAACACTGTCCCTCCTGCTCACCCCCTCCCATATTGAAATACTGTCCCTCCTGCTCACCCCCTCCCACATGGAAACACTGTCCCTCCTGCTCAGCCCCTTCCACATGGAAACACTGTCCCTCCTGCTCCCCTCCTCCCACATGGTAACACTGTCCCTCCTGCTCACCCCCTCCCACATGGTAACACTGTCCCTCCTGCTCACCCCCTCCCACATGGAAACACTGTCCCTCCTGCTCACCCCCTCCAACATGGAAACACTGTCCCTCCTGCTCCCCTCCTAGCACATGGAAACACTGTCCCTCTTGCTCATCCCCTCCCACATGGAAACTCTGTCCCTCCTGCTCACCCCCTCCCACATGGAAACACTGTCCCTCCTGCTCACCCCCTCCCACATGGGAACACTGTCCCTCCTGCTCATCCCCTCCCACATGGAAACACTGTCCCTCCTGCTCACCCCCTCACACATGGAAACACTGTCCCTCCTGCTCCCCTCCTAGCACATGGAAACACTGTCCCTCCTGCTCACCCCCTCCCACATGGAAACACTGTCCCTTCTGCTCACCCCCTCCCACATGGAAACACTGTCCCTCCTGCTCATCCCCTCCCACATGGAAACACCGTCCCTCTTGCTCATCCCCTCCCACATGGAAACTCTGTCCCTCCTGCTCCCCTCCTCCCAAATGTAAACACTGTCCCTCCTGCTCACCCCCTCCCATATTGAAATACTGTCCCTCCTGCTCACCCCCTCCCACATGGAAACACTGTCCCTCCTGCTCAGCCCCTTCCACATGGAAACACTGTCCCTCCTGCTCCCCTCCTCCCACATGGTAACACTGTCCCTCCTGCTCACCCCCTCCCACATGGTAACACTGTCCCTCCTGCTCACCCCCTCCCACATGGAAACACTGTCCCTCCTGCTCACCCCCTCCAACATGGAAACACTGTCCCTCCTGCTCCCCTCCTAGCACATGGAAACACTGTCCCTCTTGCTCATCCCCTCCCACATGGAAACTCTGTCCCTCCTGCTCACCCCCACCCACATGGAAACACTGTCCCTCCTGCTCCCCTCCTCCCACATGGAAATACTGTCCCTCCTGCTCACCCACATAGAAACACTGTCCCTCCTGCTCACCCCCTCCCACATGGAAATACTGTCCCTCCCGCTCACCCACATAGAAACACTGTCCCTCCTGCTCACCCCCTCCCACATGGAAATACTGTCCCTCCCGCTCACCCACATAGAAACACTGTCCCTCCTGCTCACCCCCTCCCACATGGTAACACTGTCCCTCCTGCTCATCCCCTCCTACACGGAAACACTGTCCCCCCCCCCTTGTACACATGCACACATGGAAACTCAGTGCCTGGAGGCACACGCCCCTCCCCACCTTTGCCCTGACCCTGGTCGGGAGTAATCCAGAATAGTAGAGTATGCAAGGAAGAAAATAAGAAACCTGTTTAACAGACTAATACAAAGTGAATAAAAAAAATGAATTACATACATTTAATATATGGAAACTTGTATACAAAATTACAAGAGACTAATACAAATATATGAAACAACTATGAATTACATAAATTATCATAGTACTTCAGTATTGCACCTATAAAAAAAAAAAAAAAAAAAAAACACTGTGCAAAAATAAATCCTATTTGAAAGCAAGAAGCTCTCCGTCTCCTCTATGTTGTTGGGGAATATATGTAATGTATATGAACAGAAGGTCATATAATAGTGATTGTCACAGATGAGTGGAGACATGTCAGCTTTGCTTGTAAATGACATTGTTTGTATTTTGGTCTTCTATGTATTTTGTTTCATTCAGGCAGAAAAGAAGAAACATGATGCATGCGGATTCCATTGTTTGTAATAAATGTATGCAATTCTTCGATGTTTCATACATTTGTATCAATCTCTTGTAGTCAGGTAATCAGGTTTATTCTTCTCTTTTTTTGCATATCCACTTCTTTATTCATTCCAGTGACATGGATTCAGGGGAAACAGACGGAGTCTCCAATCAGAATGCTGAGAACCAATCTTCAGATCTGAACAGAGATGTCTGAATTTGATGGATCCATGTCTCAAGAAGAACAAAGGATGCAGTTTGTAGGTAGAGAGAGAGAGGCAACAATGTGACCAGAGGGACTCTGATGAGATGGTGTAAAACTGAACTTCTTTTTTTTTTATCCAAAAACATATAGAAAAACATACCGACATTATATTTGTATTCAATATAACAATTTACCTTGAGTGACATCAAAATTGCATGCACCTCAGTTTGTATAAATAATCTAGCAATTCCCTGAGACATTGAACAATCTATCTACTTGGCTTGTAAACCCCTTAATACCCCCTTTTATTATTCTTTTTTTTTTTTTCCCATTTTTTTTTTTTTTTTAAATTGTTTATTATTACTTTTATTAAATAATTAGTTAACATCCCCCAGCGTCTCACATTGGATATGATAAGAAAGCAAGTTATACACTGGTATATATATCGGGAAAAAATGGTTTTGACAGTATGACATATGATATCTCACATACCCATACCCAACAATCTGCCCACAACCAAATCCACCGGGGCAAGCCCAGGGACATTTAGCCAGGATCCCCAAATTTTGTAAAACTGAACTTCAGGCAGAGCTGTCTTAATAGCATCATGGGCCCCTGGGCAAAGTAATGCACCGGGGCCCCTACCAGCTTGCCCCAATATACACACCCACTTTCAAGAAATAAAGTATAAATAGTTGATAGAATTAAACATATATTCATTAGTACTTTCAATAAAATCGATTTTACATAAAGGAAATCATTCCATAAATCAAAGACTAGTCAACACAAAGGGCACAGTACAGGGGGGAATGCAGAAGGGCACAGTACAGGGGGGAATGCAGAAGGGCACAGTACAGGGGGGGTCAGGAGGGCACAATACTGGGATCACAGGAGGGCACAGTATAGGTTCTGGGACGCTTCCCGGAACACGACCATATCAGGACAGTTTTGTAAAAAGCATGACTGTCCCAGCAAATCCGGGACAGTTGGCAAGTATGATGCAATGCAAGATTATTGTGGGGCCCCTGTGTACCTGGGGCCCCTGGGCAGTGCCCAGGAGTGCCCTTGCATTAGGATGGCCCTGACTTCGGGTATATATAAAAAGACATAAATAAATGGGTTGGCTGTTTGGGTGTTCAGATGAACCGTTGGACTGTGCAGACCCCTGTTTGGCGGGAGCTGAGCAACATACAGATATATAGAAGTAGTATTTCTAACGCTTCCATATATGACAGCGTCCAGCTGTCGCTGGTTCCTAAGGAAAACAAATTAAATTCGCATCATCACCAGAGTGGTCCTGTGGGTGCAAGGAATAGGTAAATATATGCCACGTCCCGATATATCTGAATTTGGAAGAGAGATTTGGATGATGGACTTTATAGGCACAACACTAACTACGTAGTTTGAAAAGTATATCAATTTATTATTTACCAAAACACATATGAAACAATATTAAAATCGTTGACTATTCACAATGTTACCTTGAAACATATAACAGACCACCTATAAATCACAGGTAATAGACTGCTTAGTAATGAGAAACCAAGAGGCAGTCTCCATGAATTACTAATATGAATATGAAAGGCGGTGTGTCGTGATTCAGCTCAGCTCTACATGTTACACGTACTCAAAGATGCTTCTTCAGGAGCTCGGGGCATATTCTATGAATAGAAAATCAACAATATGAATAGAATAAAAAATCAATATTAAATTTCTACATATAATGATGAAACAAAATTGCAAGGGATCCCCCACTCGTCATATATTTCCATTAATCATCAGTTTTTTGTTCCCATGCAGGCACCTATTTAAACAGATATAGAGCAGACATTGAAGAAATTGATCAAAAATGCCTTGGATCAAAGAACGAAATCCCCTTAAAAAGTCCCTTCTCAAGATAGCACATACCATCAGGGGGATCCTCCACTGCAGATCTCTACTGTGTCTAACCCACCCAGCGTGGTAAATGGCGGCTGTATGAGATGCCGAACAGGCATCCCTTTGTATCCCTGTCCCGGTCGTGACTTCAGAGCGGCGCGGCCCGAAATGACGCCGAGCGACCCGGGCATCAGAGCCACTGCGCCCCCGACATCAAAATTACCGTGCCGTCACCACTAGGTGGCACAAGGCAATATGACGCCAAGCAAATGACAGAGCAGCACACAGAACCCAGAAGGGGCAGAGTGAAGCCCACCTCCAGATGCTAAAAGCGCCGCAGACTGCCACTCAGAGAGAAGCTTCCTCAAACGGCGCTTTGCGGCCGCATAGTCACAATAGAATGTCCAAAGCCACGTGACCGGGATCCACAATGGCCAGGAGCTCTCAGGAAATTGAACAGCAAACAGTACAAGGCGGTACAACAAGAATATTGGCATATTCCTTGTGTAACACACAGTACATAGAAACAACATAAACAAAGTATATCCTAATGTCTTAGGAATTTATCCTTTTAAGCCGCAGTCGTGTCATGGTAGGACACAGTGTGTGAAAAAAGAGGGGGGGGGGATGTCTGGGAAGAAGGAAAGAATGGGGAGATGATTAGTATGGAATCCAACTAGATCTGAGTTACATATATAACCCATATCGCACAGATTGGTAAAGCCACACATTATAAAATATATAATAGATTCTTGTGACAGAAACCTCCAACATTAATCTATAGAAAGGGTTTGTATGACTGGGTTTCGTTAATGTCAGGGGCATGTGTGGCATCCAATCGCTCGATCCACAGGGTTTCTTTTTGCAGGATAACTCTATCCCAATTTCCCCCTCGGGGGTTCTGAGGAACTACAGCTATGGTGATGAAAGAGATACATGACGTGTCCAACCTATGGTATAAATCTAGGTGTCTGCTTACCGGAGTGATGCCGTGTACACACAACTGGACTTTTCGGCAGAAAAGGTCCGACAGAATCATTCCGTCGCATATTCCGATCGTGTGTGGGCTTCATCTGACTTTTTCTTTCTAAAATTCTGACGGACCTAGAAATAGAACATGTTTCAAATCTTTCCGACGGACTCAATTCCTGTCGGGAAAGCCGTTCGTCTGTATGCTAGTCCGACGGACCAAAAAACAACGCAAGGGCAGCTATTGGCTACTGGCTTTTGAACTTCCTTTTTCTAGTCCCGTCGTACGTCATCACGTTCTAAACGAACGGACTTTGGTGTGATCGTGTGTAGGCAAGTGCGTTTCAGCAGAACTCCGTTGGAAAGACCATCAAAGCCTATTCTGAAGGAAAGTCCGGTCGTGTGTACGTGGCATTAGCATCTTGCCATTAACTGAATAGTAGATGTGGTCTTTGATTTATTGCCTAAATTTGGCGAGCGTTTTACCAATGTAAAATGCTCCGCATGTACAGGACATTAGATACACAACCCCCTGAGTACTGCAGTCTACCCTAAATCTAGGACACAATTGTTCCCCATTGGGAAGGGTGAACTTGGTACCAGAGAAGACCCATGAGCAAAAATTGCAATTCCCACATTTGTGGATACCCATGCCCTTATTTATAGAGATGAGGGTTGGAGAATAATGGCTGGATACCAATCACGTAGTGAATTGGCTCGTCTAAACGTCAATTCGGGTCTCAAACCACTATGTTTCCTCACGATGGGATCCTGATGTAGTAAGTGCCAGTGGTTAGCAAGTATGTTTCTAACCTCGTGATGTTGTGATGAGAATCGTGTAACTATCTTTAAATCTCTCTACGATCTCTTTTATTTGGGCTTTTTTAATAAAAAAACAAGGTGCACAAAAACTCTGTGTCACCCTCTGGTAGACCAATAATCTCAGGGATTGGTTCATTAACCGAGAACGCCAGTAGACTCATTGATTCTGTCCCGAAGCCACACGTGATTAGTTTACCGTCCTATACAAAGGACACACTTGATCTTTTGAAACAGACTGAAGGAATGGTGGTCCCTCCTGGCACCCTGCTTGTGACATTGGATGTAGAGGCTTTGTACTCGAACATCCCTCACAAGCAGGGTGTCGGAATTGATTTTTTTTTCATAGAATATGCCCCGAACTCCTGAAGAAGCGTCTTTGAGTGCACGTAACATGTAGAGCTGAGCTGAATCACGACACACCGCCTTTCATATTCCCCGACACTATAGTAATTCATGGAGACTGCCTCTTGGTTTCTCATTACTAAGCAGTCTATTATTTGTGATTTATAGGTGGTGTGTTATATGTTTCAAGGCAACATTGTTGTAGTAGTAGTACAGTCAATGATTTTAATAGTGTTTCATATGTGTTTTTGTAAATAATAAATTTATATACTTTTTAAACTAGTTAGTGTTGTGGTTCCTAAGGAAGCCGCAGGTGCCTGCACCCAGCTTGTCCCTATGAACCACTAATGTCACTGATAATCCCCACCACTTAAGTAAAGGGCCACTGGACACAAATATGACCATGGACATTATTGGTTAATGACATTACCACCATCCCGGGTCGTAATTTTCCCCCAGTGAGTTGGGGGACTATTTTTGGATTTTTTTTTTTAAATCTTGTCAGACATTTGTGTGTCTTTATTTTGATACTATGTACCTCTTACTCATTTATATAAGGGGGTGTGGTATCTGGGGGCCCCCTATTATTGAAGGGGCTTCCAGATTCTGATACTCCCCCATGTGCTCGCCCCCCACAACCAACAGCCAGAGTTGTGAGAATGAGGCCCTTCGTCTTCACATCCTCAGCAACATGGTGGACAAAGTGCTTTGCCGGGGGGGGGGGGGGGCTCTGACAAGGCAACCCCCTCCTGTTGAGGAAATGTGGCCTGGTATGACTCAGGAGATCCCCCTCCTGTTAAGGACATATGGCCAGGTATGGTTCAAAGGACCCCCTCCTGTTGAGGATATGTGGCCAGATATGATTCAGGAGACCTCTCCCCTCCTGTTGAGACCTCCTCCTGGTGTGATTCAGGAGACCCCCCCTCTTGTTGAGAAAATGTGACCTGGTATGATTTAAGAGACCCCTCCTCCTGTTGAGGGCATGCGGCCTTGTATGATTCAGGAGACCCCCCTCTTGTTCAGGAAATGTGGCCTGGTATGATTTCTGAGACCCCCCTCCTGTTGAGGACATGTGGCCAGGTATGATTCAGGAGAACCCCTCTTGTTGAGGGCATGTTGCCTGGTATGAGTCCCTCCTGTTGAGGGAATGTGGCGTGGTATAATTCAGGAGACCCCCCTCTTGTTGTGGCCTAGTATGATACAGGAAACTCCCTCCCCCTCCCTTGTTGAAGGTATGAGACCTTTTATGATTCAGGGAATTAGTAAATGCACATTGCTCATGAGATCAGTGTTGTAGCATTTCCTTCTTTTTTTAGCAAAATGTGGACTGCAGCTTTAAGATTTGCACACAAAGTTACATGCAAGCTACAGTAAGCGCAATAATGGACTGCAGAGAACATTGCTAACAGTAATGCTAATGGACTCTGTGCCATCCACATGGCGTCCGCACTTATTTCCGAATCATTAGAGAAGGTGACACATAGCGGTTAGCGATTAAGAACTGTTTAGTTACACCAAGAACCAAAATTCTTTTCTGCTGATAGAAGCAAATTATAGAATCTTTTATTCAAATGTACGGAATAAATGATTTACCTTCAAATTGAATGATTTGTCACAGATGAAAAATAAAATCCAATTTGTAATTTTTTGGGATAGGCTATACCAGGAAAGAGGGGAATACACTAGGCTGGATGTGGGATTTAAATGTCTAGAGATAGATAGATAGATAGATAGATAGATAGATAGATAGATAGATAGATAGATAGAGAGATAGATAGATAGATAGATAGATAGATAGATAGATAGATAGATAGATAGATAGATAGATAGATAGATAGATAGATAGATAGATAGATAGATAGATAGATAGATAGATAGATAGATCGATAGATAAATTGATAGATAGATACAGTGCCTTGAAAAAGTATTAATACCCCTTGGAATTTTCCATATTTTGTCATGTTACAACCAAAAACGTAAATGTATTTTATTGAGCCTTTATGTGATAGACCAACACAAAGTGGCACATACGGTAATTGTGAAGTGGAAGGAAAATGATAAATGGTTTTCAACATTTTTTACAAATAAATATGTGAAAAGTGTGGGGGGGGGCATTTGTATTCAGCCCCTCTGAGTCCATACTTTGTAGAACCCCCTTTCACTGCAATTACAGCTGTAAGTCTTTTTGGGGGTGTCTCTACCAGCTTTGCACATCTAGAGAGGGACATTTTTGCCCATTCTTCTTCTTTGCAAAATAGCTCAAGCTCTGTCAGATTGGATGGAGAACGTCTGTGAACAGCAATTTTCAAGTCTGGCCACAGATTCTCAATGTGATTTAGGTCTGGACTGTGACTGGGCCATTCTAACACATGAATATGCTTTGATCTAAACCATTCCATTGTAGCTCTGGCTGTATGTTTTGGGTTGCTGTCCTGCTGGAATGTGAATCTCTGCCCCAGTCTCAAGTCTTTTGCAGACTCTAACAAGTTTCCTTCTAAGATAACTCTGCATTTGAGCTACAGTTTTACCGCCCCCTCCTCAACCAAGGCCTCAATTTTTTGCTTCACGGCCACAACCGGAATTTTTCCCTCCTGTCGATTTAGCGCCCAATGATCATAACTCATCCAAGTGAATGGGGCTGCTCTGCAAGCACCAACGGTTGCAGCTTGCTAGTGTGGGGGCCCAGGAGTTGCAATACAATGCCTCCTCACCACCTGTCAAAAACCTCTGAAAAGCAATCCAAGTGTATATCGGTTTTCAAAGGAGCGAAAATATCTTGCAGAAAAAAATCATTCAATTTGCAGGAAAATTTACTGTACATTAGTCCAAGCTGGGCCATTATAACAATGCAATACAAGCCATACCCAGAATTCAGCTTTAAAGTAAATGTAAACCCTAACTGAATGATATTTAGCATGCCAAAGCATTGTACATCTTAAATTGGTGAAGCAGTTGATTGATTTCCTCTTGTGTTTAATGATTGGTAATATTTGTATCTATAAATATTGCTTTTTTGGGGGACCAAAGACTTTTTGGGGGGGGTGTGAGGTCAGGTGTGGACCAAAGTTTTTTTAGCGGGAGGAATGTGAGATCAGATATGACATACTAACATTGGTCCTTGCAGTACATGTGAATGAGCCCTTAAAGTGAATTTTTAATTTCACTTGGTGATTGAAATAAAACGTGAAGTGAACATTTATTTTACAAAAAATACCCAATCATGTGGGAAAAGTCATTCAGCTTAGTGAATGTGGGGAAGGTGTACAGATTTCCATCATCCAATCGTATGCGAGCAGAAATCCTGTTTTTCCTTGCACGTGATTGGGTGTTCTTAGCAAAGTGAATTTTGACTTTCTTTCACCTGAGGTAAGCATTCTTTGAATGGCGCCCATGCTGAGCAAGTGACTTCTTGTGTTTATTAAGCAGTAGGACAGCAGCTTGGCACAGGACCTGGAAGCTAGCAGCAGTCTTTGTAGTATCAGTGCCTACTACAGTGATTTCCAGTTTCCTCAGGAATCTCCCAGGTATGGAATATGCATACTTACTGTACATTAGTCCAAGCTGGACCAATATAACCATACAATACAAGCTATACCTGGAATTCAGCTTTAAAGTAAATGTAAACCCTAACTGAACGATATTTAACATGCCAAAGCATTGTACATCTTAAATTGGTGAAGCAGTTGATTGATTTCCTGTTGTGTTTAATGTTTGATAATATTTGTATCTATAAATATTGCTTCTTTGGGGGGACCAAAAACTTTTTTAGTGGGGGGAATGCAAGATCAGATATTTATTTATTTATTTATTTCAGGTACTTATATAGCGCCGTCAATTTACGCGGCGCTTTTACATATACATTGTACATTCACATCAGTCCCTACCCTCAAGGAGTTTTACAATCTAAGGTCCCTAACTCACATTCATATATACTAGGGACAATTTAGACAGGATCCAATTAACCTACCAGCATGTCTTTGGAGTGTGGGAGGAAACCGGAGTACCCGGAGGAAACCCACGCAGGCACAGGGAGAACATGCAAACTCCAGGCAGCTAGTGTCGTGGTTGGGATTTGAACCAGCAACCCTTCTTACTGCTAGGCGAGAGTGCTACCCACTACACCACTATGCCGCCCACAGATATGACACATACATACTTGCATTGGTCCAGGATTTTAATAAATGTATGTAATTCATGTTTCATACATTGGTATCAGTCATTTCCAGTAACATGGATTCAGGGGAAGCAGATTGAGCCTCCCTTCAGAAGGCTGAGAATCAAACTTCAGATTTGAACGGAGATCTGAATATCCTGGATAGATGTCTTAATAAGAACCAAGGATGCAGTTTGTAGTAGGAAAGTGTCAGGTAGATGCTGGCCATAGTGCAGCAGATGGGCAGAGGCAGAGGCCAAGGCATGAACTTTGACCATTCTCTGCTTGATGTCTCTGATGTAGCTGATCTTCCAGGTATGACCTGGCTTGTCTGACTCTGCACCAGTCTCCACAGCCTCCACATACCTGCATCCACAAAGTGCCTGCATCCGCAGCCACCCAACAGCAGCCGTTACTGCTGCCACCTGCCTCTCCTGCTTTCCGGCCGATGGAGAACATCGGAGGCACCCCTACCCCACCGTGCTCTTGCGGCCGCTGTTGCAACCTCAGTGGTTCTTTAACTGGAGCTATAAGAGCGCCCTTCCTCTTTTCGTCAGGCTCTGCTCTAAGGTACGTGACAGAAAGGCAACAATGTGACCAGAGGGATTCTGTTGAGAAGGTGTAAAGCTGAATTCTCTCTGGGCAGATATAAAAGACACATATAAATGCTGATCTGTATAATCAATACATCAGTATTAGCGATGAGCCAATGGTTCGGACTCAACTTTGGCTGTTTGGGTGTTCAGATGAACCGTTGGACTGTTCAGTGCCCTGTATGGCGGGAGCAGAGCATCATATGTTGTAGCAGTATTTCTACCAATCCCATATATTACAGCTTCCCACTGTCACTGGTTCCTAAGGAAGATGCTGGTGCCTGCACCCACCATGTCCCTGGGAACACAGGGAATCATGGTATGGATGACAGGGAATCCCCACCACATAAATACAGTGATTTCCAGTTTCCTCTGGGATTTCACAGGTATTGGATATGTATACTTACAGTACATTGGTCCAAGCTGGACCAATATAACTATGCAATGCAAGCCATACCCGGAATTCAGCTACAAAGCAAATGTAAACCCTAACTGAATAACATTGAGCTTGCCAAAGCATTGTGTATCCTAAATTGGTGAATAATATAATTCATTTCCTGCTTTGTTATATTTGTATGTCTAATCATTGCATCACTGGGGGACCAAACACTTTTTGGTGGGGGGAGTGTGAGGTCAGAGACGGCACATACTGTACATATTTACATTGGTCCATTGGACCAATGTAACTGTGCAAAAGTAGCCATATCTGGAGCTTTACTATAGAAATATGTCCAATGACAGGTCTCTTCTAACAACAAACACAAACAGTATGCGGCGCATAAATCCACAAATGAGTTTATTCAACATTAGTTTTATCTAGCTGTGCTTTGCTTGGATCAGCTCTATGCTATTTCCATGTCATGCACAGAACGTAAATTACTATGTACTAAAGCCACACTATAACAATGGGTTTCTCATTCCCTTGTGAAAAGATTTCATTTGGCCAGTTCTTTAGCTGCAGAATTCTTGGCAGTTTGAAGGTTCTCGTGTGATAATTGAACTGTTTGTTTTTCAGATTGTCCTTTCGATGCCTTGCTCTATATTGGATGTGTTAAGCCTGTTAAGTATTTTCACGTGAGGCAAAAAAAAAATAAAAAATTC
Source organism: Lithobates septentrionalis (assembly GCA_037952835.1). Lineage (NCBI taxonomy): Eukaryota > Metazoa > Chordata > Amphibia > Anura > Ranidae > Lithobates > Lithobates septentrionalis. Next base: position 200,047 of record JBBDGP010003273.1, read on the forward strand.
AACGACATTAACCACCCCGCTATTTTCTTTTCTTTAGAGCTTCACAATTACGGCTCCGAGCAAGCATTGGCTGATGAGGAGAATCAGGGGATCGAGTGCGCTCTTCACTGTGGAAAATTCTTATTCACGAACCAGATTAAAGTGTTACCTGACCCAGTTCCAGGCACGGGCGGATTATACAAAAGTGGCTTCGCCACTTCTGGAGAGGAGATGCTACATCTTGTATCTGTAATGAGAAGTTTGTGTTTAATTCTTTCCTTTTCACTGTTTTCATGCGTAGTGTGTGTTAAATAAAGTGTTTTTTTTTCTCTATAATATTCTATAAATATTCCAGTGAAGGGTTTTCTTCGGTTGTTTTTTATTCATATTCCACCGACTAGGCGTAAAACACTCGATTTACGTTAGCCTAAGCTCTTGGATAAGGAAAGTTTGGAGTTCAAAGCCGACCTTTTACCCTAAACCTAATCTCATCTTGCCCTGCCTACTCCCCCTCCTTTTCCAATTGAATTTAGTTTTAGTTTTGTTTTTTAAGCAAGAAGTTTGTCTGTCCCCTCCTCCCCGATTCTCCCTGTGCATGGATGTGGCACATCTACGCACGCATTGGTTTCCTCAAAGATTTGCACTCACATGGGTTTTCCCCATGCATGTGCATAGGTAGCTAGTACTGAAGTCCAAAACGTTGCAGACGTGCCAAGGGGCTCTGCATAGTCCCAAAGGTCAGGCCCTTGTGCACGTGCCATAATGGTGGTGTTTGGGGGTGGAGCTGCTAAAAACAGAGGCTGAAGTTCCACTTTAAGTAATAACTTTATTGGCTGACTTAAGACTAAAGCTGGGTAGACATGGATCAAAATTTGATCAGTGTGTAGCGTTCTCTGTTCAAAAGAATCATTTGTCCGGCTTCTGTCAAAGGGTCCTACTGGAAAACCAGCATTCTATCAGACACTGATGCAGCTCTGCATAGAAACCAATCAGTTTCCTGGGTTTTTTTTTTTTTGGTCAAAGCTTAATTGAACAAGCTGAAGTAGGAAGCTGATTGCGTACCATGCACAGATGCACCAGATTTTTCATGCTCCAGTTTGAGTAAATCAACCCCATTGTCATTATTATGGGGTGCATTTTTTCTTTTCAATAATATTTATTATTTTTTAAAGTAAGTGTACAAAACATTGCAAGGCTGACATATAAGTACAAAGTTCCCACTAACATGTAAAAAAAAGGGTGTGTTTTTTTTCTTGTGGGTGGGGTAATGTGATATTTGGGGTAGCTTGGTTTATTTTATTTTGTATTATTTCAATTCTATTGATTTTTTATTTTTATTTTTTTTATTTTGTATTGTACTTGTATTTTAATCCCCTGGTGGCGGACTTTTAAGGCACAAAGGTAATAAAGAATATTCTAGTATGAAAAAGTATTTATTAAAGTATGAAAAATACAAAACATTTAATAAAAAGCACATTTAAAGTGAACATTCCAGTGTTGTAATTAAAAACAGAATACAAATAATGGGCTAATATTTCTTGTACCCAACGTGTTTCGGAGTGAGAATGTAGTTCTTCTTCAGGGGTATAGTTTAAACAAGAAAGTCGGTATTATCAACTGGAATGACAATTGTTGACAATTAAAATCATAGAGGTGCCCAGAAAGGTTGTTTCCAAATTGCTTGAGCCAGAGAGTTCAACAAAAAGGCATACTACAGGAGCAGGGAAATGCCTAGCCCATAAATGCTGGTCCAGCTCCCCCACACCCACGCAACACCAACCCGAAAGGGAAAAGCCAGAGGACCCACTGGGGTCGGAAAGCAGGAAAAGACCCTGATGAGATCCTGTGACCGCTCGCTCCAGCATCCAGCCCAAGACTCAAGTCGCAGGTTGCAACCTATGGCTGAAGCGGATCAAGCGTGGCCAGAACAGCAGACGCTTGGACACCACATGCTTGACCAGACATATGACGACCTGCAATGCAGTCCGTTGGCAACAGCACTTGAAAGACCCACAAAAGAAAAAGGCGGACTTCTCCTTGCTCCTCATCTGGGATCTCCAACCCTACCAGTCCTCTCAAAAACCTGCACTGAGAGGAATGAAGGTATAGCAATAGGTATCCCAAGTACTTGCAGCCAATCTGATTTTAGCAGGCAAATTTCCCTACCCTAGTTGCTGAACCGTAAAAAGAAATGCTAGCTTGGCAAAATTGCTAGCACTGCAACTGCTGCCTTTTCAGCTGGTAGACTCTGCCCCCTTTTGTGAATTTGTGGAATGTACCTCAGTGGCAGGTTCCAAAATGCAATTTCTTTTCACGGAAGACCAAGGCTTTCTACCGGCATGTGGAAGGCAATATTTTGGCCTCGTTGGTCAGGGCGGTCAGCAGTAAGGTGCATATTACCATTGACTCATGGTCCAGCAGGCAAGGGCAGGGACGTTACCTTTCCTTCACGGCGCACTGGGTAACTCTGCTGGCAGCTGGGAAGGATGCAGGACAGGGTTCAGTATTGTTGGAGCTTGTTCTGCCACCACACCTTCAAAATGCTAGTGGTAATTCTGCCACAGCTCTCTCCTCCACCCCCTCCTCTTCTTCTTCCTCTATGGCCTCTTCTGCAGATTTGTCCTCTGAACCAGCGGTGCTTCGTAAGTGTTCAAGGGGCTACGCAAGCACTCAGGCAAAAAGATGCCATGCGGTGCTTGAGTTGGTCTGCTTAGGGGACAGGAGCCACACTGGGGCAGAGATTCTGTCAGCTCTGTAGGGGCAGGCTCAGAGGTGGTTAACACCATGCCAGCTTCAGCCAGGAATGGTTGTATGCGACAATGGCACCAACCTTCTCTCCGCCCTCTGACAGGGACACTTGACCCATGTTCCATGTTTGGCACACGTTCTGAATTTGGTGTAGCAGCAGTTCTTGAGCAGGTACCCAGGCTTACAGGATCTCCTGAGGCAGGCCAGGAAAGTCTGTGGTCATTTATGCTGGTCATACAATGCCAGTGCTCGGCTGGCTGACATTCAAAGGGAATGCAACCTGCCCACCAACCGCCTCATTTGTGATATGCCCACCAGGTGGAACTCAACATTGGCAATGCTGCAGCGGCTGCGCACGCAGCAGAGGGCCATCAATGAGTACCTGTGTGAGTATGGTACCAGGACAGGGTCAGGGGGGCTTGACTTCTTTTCGCCACGCCAGTGGCTACTGATCAAGGATGCATGCACTGTCCTGTCACCATTTGAGAAGGCCACAAGGATGGTGAGCAGCGACAATGCATGCATCAGTGACACTGTCCCTCTTGTCTTCCTTTTGGAACACACGCTTCGTGGAATAATGGACAGGGCACTTGAGGCAGAACAGCGGGAGGATGACGAGGACTTCCTTACCTCTCAAGGCCCCCTTTATCCAGATAGCGTTCCTGGGGACCCGCCAAACACACAGGAAGAAGAGGAGGAGGAAGAGGAGCAGGATTGTGTCAGCATGGATGTAGAGGATAACACTCAGTCTTTAAGGGATATTTTTCAGTCCCCAGAAACCCAAGGAAATGTACGTGGCTGGGAGGAGGTAGTTACGGATAATGTGATCCTTAGTGACCCAGAGGACTCCGAATCAAATGCCTCTGCAAACTTGTGCTGCAAGGCCTCCTTGATCCTGCAAAGCCTGCGGAAGGATCCTCGTATTCGTGGTATCAAGGAGAGGGATCATTACTGGCTGGCAACCGTTCTTGATCCACGTTACAAGGGTAAGGTTGCAGAACTCATTCTGCCTTCTCAGAGGGTGCAGAGGAAGAAACATCTTCAGAAGGCCTTGAAGAAAGGTTTGTGTAATGCATTTCCAGACCCTGGGAGGTTACAATTTCCTGGTGCTGGACAACGTGTTGCTGAGTCTTTGTTCAGTCAGAGGAAGAGCGGTGAAGAAGGTGGCCGGCTGACCGATGCCTTTAAATGATTTTCCCCCTTCATGACCGGGCCATTTTTTGTGATACGGCACTGCGCCGCTTTTACTGACAATTGCGCGGTCCTGCGATGCTGTACCCAAACAAAATTTACGCCCTTTTTTTCTCCACAAATAGAGCTTCCTTTTGGTGGTATTTGATCACCTCTGTGGTTTTTATTTTTTACGCTAAACAAAAAAACCTGAAATTTTTGAAAAAACAAACAATATTTTTTACTTTCTTCTATAAAACACACCCAATAAAAAAATGTAAAAAATCTAATTTCTTTATCAGTTTAGGCCAATCTGTACATATTTTTGGTAAAAAAAAAAAAAATCCCAATAAGCGTATATTGATTGGTTTGTACAAAAGTTATAGCTTTTACAAACTATGGGATAGACATGTGCAATTCGTTTAGTTCCGACTTAGTTATTCGTCAAAGTTCTGCATATTTGTTCATTCGAAAACGAAAATTCGAAAATCTGAAAGAACGAAAATCCGAAAATAAAAACAAAAAAATGAAAATTCGAAACTCTGAACGAACAAAAAATTATTATAATTCAATTATTAACCATTATTATTGTTTTTTATTATTATTTCTTATTAATAATAATAATAATAATAATAATAACTATAATAATAGTTATAAACCACACAATTTAAAAAAAAATATATTTTTTACTTTTTGCTATAATAAATATCCCCCAAAAAATTAAAAATAAACAAATTTCTTCATCAGTTTAGGCCAATATGTATTCTTCTACATATTTTTGGTAAAGAAAAAAACAAAAATCGAATTAAGTGTATATTGATTAGTTTGTGCAAAAGTTAGAGCGTCTACAAAATTGGGGATATATTTATGGCATTTTTATTATTATTATTTTTTTTTTACTAGTAAAGGCGGTGATCTGTGATTTTTAGCAGGACTGCGACATTGCAGCGGACAAATCTGACACTTTTGAATTTTTTTTTTGGCACCAGTGACATTTATACAGCGATCAGAGCTAAAAAAAAAAGCCACTGATTACTGTATAAATGTCACTGGCAGGGAAGGGGAAAAAACTAGGGGGCGATCAAGGAGTTAAGTGTGTTCCCTAGGAGGTGTTTCTAACTGTATGGGGGCTGGGCTGAGTGGAGGAGGAGAGAGAGAGATCGCTGTTCCTGATCATTAGGAACAGACGATCTCTCTCTCCTCCCCCTGTCAGAACGGAGATCTGTCTGTTTACATTGAGTGGTGAGTGGACATCGTGGCCGCCGACCACGCGAATCGGTTCCCCCACCCTATGGCGGTGAGCACATACCTACTACAGCTCTTAGAGGAGCCGACGTACACCTATGACGATTTGCTGGAATGTGCCGACCTGCCGCCATGTAACAGTGGCTGGTCGGGAAGTGGTTAAGGAATGCGGGATGGGGAAGGCAAGGGGAGGGGGTATAGGGGAAAACTATATTTTTATGAATGAGAATTTTGAACAAAGTATTTTATATTTTGTATAATGTGAAATTTAATAAAATTTAAACAATAAATAAAAAAAAACGGCCACTCATTAACCTATTTTTTTGTTTATTTTTCAAAAATTTCCAGCTAGAGGGCTGCGCTGACTTTGGACTTGATAAAACACAGGAGGACCAACACCAGCAGATGACATGGGCTCCTCAAATCATCACGGACTGTGGAAAATTTTGCATTTCATTTGGAAGGTCCCAGAGTCTGGAGAAAGAGCGGAGAGGCACAGAAGCCAAGTTGCATGAGGTCCAGTGTGAAGTTTCCACAGTCAGTGATGATTTGGGGAGCCATGTCCATGGGTGTCTTTTTAAGGTCACCCATGCTCCTGCCCCTTTTCGAAAAATGTAATGAAGGGGAGGGGCTTAGTCATTATCACATAAAGCGCAGGCATGCAAAGGTTTGGGAAACCTGATACAGTGGTACCATGGAGAATGAATGTAGCCACCCTCTAGCAGCAGATCAGATCACAGCAGCAAAAGAAAAAAATAATAATTTGGAGGTTTAGAGTAATAGAAGGTACTATTTTGAACTAAGAATACATGCTTGAATAAAATATACAGGTGATACTCGAAAAATTAGAATATCGTCCAAAAGTTCATTTATTTCACTAATGCAACTTAAAAGGTGAAACTAATATATGAGAGACTCATTACATTACATAATCATCACAATTATGACAAATCACGGCTTGAACTATCTTGCTTTGCATGTAATGAGTCTCTCTCATATATTAGTTTCACCTTTTAAGTTGCATTAGTGAAATAAATGAAATTTTGCACGATATTCTAATTTTTCGAGTATCACCTCTATGATTTTTAACCAGAAATACAGGTTTCTACTACTGACTTTTCTTTTTGAAAATTCCGGCACTATGGCTCTGTTGTTCCAATATTTATAGCATTCAGACCCACCGGTCAGCATAACAGCCAGGTCAAGAGCATTTTAAAAAAGGTTAGCAATGATATCTCCCGCATGTCTATCATGAAATAATGAATTTAACACCTTGACCGCAATTATACAAGCAGTGCTGCTACATGAGCTCCAGAACACACTCAGTTCTTCAGGCATGCTCCCATCCTTCCCTCAGGCTCTGAGCCGGGCTGCCTGGAGAAGATGGAGGAGGTGGGTGGAGTCAAAATTGACCAGGCGCGAAGGAGGAAGAAGCTCCTCCTCCGCCCTGAATGCTGGGGCCTCGCCTCAGCCTCATGACTTCCCTAGTTGCTAGACGCCAGGTGAGTCTAGCAACCAATGCAGTGGGCAGCAGAGAGGCCAGCGGACGGTGCAATAAGAGAGTCTAGGGAGTCGGGGCGCCACCACCGGTGCTACTGCTGAATGTGACAGTGGCTGCCACAGCTTTGGCGCCCCCTTTGCAGCAGCTTGCGGGGCACCCTGGGCACCCACCCAGGATCGGCCCTGAGTGTCCGTGTGCGGACACCTGCTCCAGGGGGGCCGCACTTGCCCCCCTTGGCCCCCCCTTGTAGACGCCCATGGCCATGTCATCTGCCGGTGTTGGTCCACTGTGTTTTATCAAGTCCAAAGTCAATGCAGCCCTCTACCAGGAAATTCTATAGCACTTCTTGCTTAACTCTGCTGGCCAGCTTTATGAAGATGCTGCTTTCATTTTCCAGCAGGACGTGGCAAACGTACCAACACCTGGTCACATGATCATGGTATCACTGTGCTTGATTGGCCAGCAAACTCACCTGACCTAAACCCCATAGAGAATCTGTGGGGTATTGTCAAGAGGAAGGTGAGAGACACCAGACCCAACAATGCAGACGAGCTGAAGACCCCTATCAAAGCAACCTGGGCTTCCATAACACCTCATCAGTGCCACAGGCTGATCACCTCCATGCCACACCACATTGATGAGGTATTTAATGCAAAAGGAGCCCCGACCAAGTATTGAATGCATACTATACTGTACATGGACAGACTTTTCACTTATGCCGTGTACACACGACCGGACTTTTCGTCGGACTGAACTCCGAAGGAGTTTTTCAACGGCGTTCTGACGGAGAATGAAATGAAACGGACTTGCCTACACACGATCACACCAAAGTCCGATCGTTTTGAATGTGATGACGTACGATCGGACTAGAAAAGGAAGTTCATAGCCAGTAACCAATAGCTGCCCTTGCGTCTGTCGAACTAGCATACAGACGAACAGATTTTTCGATCGGACTCAAGTCCGTCGGAAAGATTTGAAACATGTTCTATTTCTAAAGTCCGACAGATTTTTAGACAGAAAAGGTCCGATGAAGCCCACACACAATCGGATTCGTTCCATCGGACCAGTTCGGTGGAAAAGTCCGGTCGTGTGTACATGGCATAAGCCAACATTTCTGTATTACAAATCCTTTTTTTGTAATATTCAACATTTTCTGAGATACTGAATTTTGGGGTGTCATTAGCTGCAATCCACAATCATCATAGTTACATAGTAGGTGAGGTCGAAAAAAGACACAAGTCCATCAAGTCCAACCTATGTGTGTGATTATATATCAGTATTACATTATATATCCCTGTATGTTGCGGTCATTCAGGTGCTTATCTAATAGTCTCTTGAAACTGTCAATGCTCCCCGCTGAGACCACCGCCTGTGGAAGGGAATTCCACATCCTTGCCGCTCTTACAGTAAAGAACCCTCTACGTAGTTTAAGGTTAAACCTCTTTTCTTCTCATTTTAATGAGTGGCCACGAGTCTTGTTAAACTCCCTTCTGCGAAAAAGTTTTTTTCCAATTGTGGGGTCACCAGTCCGGTATTTGTAAATTGAAATCATATCCCCTCTCAAGCGTCTCTTCTCCAGAGAGAATAAGTTCAGTGCTCGCAACCTTTCCAAATAACTAAGATCCTCCAGACCCTTTATTAGCTTTGTATAGAATAGATAACACATATATGTGAGTTGTTAAAGCTGCACGCCCCAATTCATTAAATTGAATAGGAAATCCCTCAAGGTTTTTTTTTAGCAGCAAAGTGATATTTTAGGGCAAGTGACAATGATTTTCCTAAAAATTGATCATTCTTTATTTATATCATAGTATCAAAAGAAGGGGGGTATATAGTATGGATACAAGGGAGTTGTAAAAAGCAATTCAGATCTATACATATAAAACATATCTCGTCAACATGGGAAAACCACACGTGAACTCAATTCATATTTAAAAACATTAAACTTGGGTAGAGTTTCACATGATATTCTACGCGTTTCGACCTATATAGGTAAAGGTCTTCTTCAGGGAAATTTATTCTATGCGAAAAAGAAAAAGTTTAAGTTATACTGTCTGTAAGTAATCAATTTTACATGATCATTTTGTACTATTATAGTGGAGTAGGGTATGTATATTTACCACTTCTTGACGAGGAAACTACATTCCACAGTTAGATGAATTGCTGTTCTTCTAAAAGCACTTCCAGTCCTGGACTAAGATCCTCCAGACCCTTTTTATTAGCTTTGTTGTCCTTCTTTGTACTCGCTCCATTTCCAGTACATCCTTCCTGAGGACTGGTGCCCAGAACTGGACAGCATACTCCAGGTGCGGCCGGACCAGAGTCGTGTAGAGCGGGAGAATTATCGTTTTATCTCTGGAGTTGATCCCCTTTTTAATGCCAATATTCTGTTTGCTTTGTTAGCTAGCAGCAGCTTGGTATTGCATGTCATTGCTGAGCCTATCATCTACTAGGACCCCCAAAAGTAAAAGAAAGAAATGCTTGAAATCTATCACTCTGTGTGTAACGCATCTATATAAAATATAGGAGTTTTTTTTAATTGAATTACTGAAATAAATTAACTTATTAAAGCTTTTCTAATTTTAATGAGATGCACCTGTATAACAGAAAGTAACAGACAGTAACAAGATCATTATAATTAAAAGTGGATACATTGACATACAGTATATCTGAAACGTTTCATTAAAATGTTGAAGTGAAAGATCGCTTCTTTTGGATATTTGCATGGACACAAGGCAGCTCTGTCCGGGCGGCAAATACTCTTTCTGTTGGAAATACACACAAGGCTGATAATTCGGAAGAGTGACAAAATGATGAATCGCCCTGTTTGTTTTATCTCTGGACCTGGAAGTTTGCGATCTGCGGTTTACCGGTCCAGCTTGTCCCGGAGTCTCCTTGTGTTGGAGAACATTCGGCTCTTGGTGGGATTTCAGGGAAAACAGTACACTGCGATGCGCAGAATGTGCCATGGCGATCGGTGTGTTGAATGCTGTTGGGCTCGTGAATCAGAAGACAAACAGAATCGTTGGAACATCAGCAATGCAATGCGTTCTCACAGTGAGGTCTCCTGGGAACGACGCTACGTACAAAAAAAAAAAAACGTAACCTTAAAGCTGAACTCCAGGCATTAAAAAATGATTTTAACCACTTGCCGACTGCTGCACACCGATATACATCGGCACAATGGCAGCGGTGGGCAAATGGGCGTACCTGTACGTCCCCTTTAATTGGCGGGGCGCGTGCCCGCCGCGTACAGCGTGACCGTGCCCGCGGGACCGGCAGACTCGATGTCCGCCGGTCTCCCGGCGATCGTGTCATGGAGCCGCAGAACGTGGAAGTGCCTATGTAAACAAGGCATTTCCCCGTTCTGCCTTGTGACATGACAGAGGAGGTCACTGCTCCCTGTCATCGGGAGCAGTGATCGCTGTCATGTGACTGGAAACCCACCCCCCCCCCCCACAGTTAGAATCACTCCCCTAGGAAATATTTAACCCCTTGATTGCCCCCCTAGTGGTTAACCCCTTCCCTGCCAGTGTCATTTACACAGTAATCAGTGTATTTTTATAGCACTGATCGCTGTATAAATGACAATGGTCCCAAGATAGTGTCGAAAGTGTCCGATGTGTCCGCCATAATGTCGCAGTCATGATAAAAATCGCAGATCGCCACCATTACAGTAAAAAAAAATAATTAAAATGCCATAAAGCTATCCCCTATTTTGTAGACACTATAACTTTTGCACAAACCAATATACGCTTATTGCGATTTTTTTACCAAAAATATGTAGAAGAATACGTATCGGCCTAAACTGAGGAAAAAATGATTTTTTATATATATTTTTGGGGGATATTTATTATAGCAAAAAGTAAATAAAATTGCTTTTTTTTCAAAATTGTTGGCCTTTTTTTGTTTATAGCGCAAAAAAAACAAAACGCAGAGGTGATCAAATACCACCAAAAGAAAGCTCTATTTGTGGGAAAAAAAGGACGTCAATTTTGTTTGGGTGCCATGTCGCGCGACCGCGCAATTGTCAGTTAAAGCGGTGCAGTGCCGAATCGCAAAAAGTGCTCTGGTCAGGAAGGGGGTAAAATCTTCCGGGGCTGAAGCAGTTAAATCTGTAGCACTTACCCCCAGAGGAGCCGCCGGGTTCTCTGTTCTTTGCCACAAACTGCTTCGTCCCCTCTGACACGCCTGGCTAGGTAACGAGATGCTGCAAACGTGTTGCTTTAACCGCTTGTCGACCGTATCACTTAGATATAGAGCGGCAAGGCGGCTCTACTGCGCCGGATCATGTATCTAGTACGCGATCCTGGATTTCCGGGTTGGGGGCGCGCAAGGCGGCGGCCCATTTTCACTGTGATCACACACACAGCGGGAGCTGATCGCCGGGTACCGCAGACCCGAAGTCCGCTGGCACCCAGCGATCGTTCGTTACACAGGCATAACAGCAGTCTATGTAAACAAAGCAGATTGCCGTTCTGTCAGTAGGGAAGACATTGATCCTGTGTTCCTACAAATCAGAGACATGGATCTTTTCCTTCCCCTAGTACAAGCACCTCCCTCACAGTAGGAAAACACTGGCTAGGCACAGAGTTAACCCTTTGATTTCCCCTGATGTTAACCCCGTCCCAGCCAGTGTCATTAGTACAGTGACAGTAGTATAATTTTTAGCACTGTAATGCCCCGTACACACGGTCGGATTTTCCGATGGAAAATGTCCGATCGGAGCGTGTTGTCAGAAATTCCGACCGTGTGTGGGCTCCATCGGACATTTTCCATTGGATTTTCCGACACACAAAGTTGGAGAGCAGGAGATAAAATTTTCCGACAACAAAATCCGTTGTCGGAAATTCCGATCGTGTGTACACAAATCCGACGGACAAAGTGCCACGCATGCTCAGAATAAATAAAGAGATGAAAGCTATTGGCCACTGCCCCGTTTATAGTCCCGACGTATGTGTTTTACGTCACCGCGTTCAGAACGATCGGATTTTCCGACAACTTTGTGTGACCGTGTGTATGCAAGACAAGTTTGAGCCAACATCCGTCGGAAAAAATCCTAGGATTTTGTTGTCGGAATGTCCAACCGTGTGTACGCCCTATAAGTGTCACTGGTCCCCAAAAAGGGTCAGTTAGCGTCTGATTTGTCCGCCACAATATCGCAGTCCTGCTATAAGTCGCTGATCACTGCCATTACTAGTAAAAAAAAAAATAAAAAAATAAAAATATCCCATAGTTTGTAGACGCTATAACTTTTGCGCAAACCAATCAATATACGCTTATTGGGATTTTTTTAACCAAAAATATGTAGCAGAATGATCAATAGGGTTTAGGTCTGGAGACATGCTTGGCCAGTCCATCACCTTTACCCTCAGCTTCTTTAGCAAGACAGTGGTCATCTTGGTGTGTTTGGGGTGGTTATCATGTTGGAATACTGCCCTGCGGCCCAGTCTCTGAAGGGAGGGGATCATATTCTGCTTCAGTATATCACAGTACATGTTGGCATTCATGGTTCCCTCAATGATCTGTAGCCCCCCAGTGCCGGCAGCACTCATACAGCCCCAGACCATGACACTCCCACCACCATGCTTGACTGTAGACAAGACACACTTGTCTTTGTCCTCCTCACCTGGTTGCCCCCACACACGCTTGTCACCATCTGAACCAAATAAGTTTATCTTGGTCTCATCAGACCACAGGACATGGTTCCAGTAATCCATGTCCTTAGTCTGCTTGTCTTCAGCAAACTGTTTTTGGGCTTTCTTGCCCATCATCTTTAGAAGAGGCTTCCTTCTGGGATGACAGCCATGCAGACCAATTTGATGCAGTGTGCGGCGTATGGTCTGAGCACTGACAGACTGACCCTCCACCCCTACAACCTCTGCAGCAATGCTGGCAGCACTCATACGTCTATTTCCCAAAGACAACCTCTGGATATGACGCTGAGCACGTGACCTCAACTTCTTTGGTCAACCATGGCGAGGCCTGTTCTGAGGGGAACCTGTCCTGTTATACTGCTGTATGGTCTTGGCCACCGTGCTGCAGCTCAGTTAGGGTAAGTTCCGGGCAGACAGCAAGCGGGCGGGGGGGTCACAGTGGCAAATTTTGATGGGCACAGTGGCAGCATTTGATTGGCACAGTGGCAGCGTTTGATGGCACAAAGGCTGCGATTGATGGGCACAGTGGCAGCATTTGATGGGCACAGTGGCTGCATTTGATGGGGCACAGTGGCAGCATTTGATGGGGCACATTGGCAGCATGTGATGGAGCACAGTGGCAGCGTTTGATGGGCACAGTGGCTGCCTTTGATGGGCACAGCGGCTGCGTTTGATGGGCACAGTGGCTGCATTTGATGGCACAGTGGCTGCTATTGATGGGCACAGTGCCTGCATTTGATGGGCACAATGGCTGCATTTGATGGGGCACAGTGGCAGCGTTTGATGGGGCACAGTTGCAGCATTTGATGGGCACAGTGGTTGCATTTGATGGGCACAGTGGCTGTGTTTGATGGCACAGTGGCAGCATTTGATGGGCACAGTGGCTGCGTTTCATGGAGCACAGTGGTTGCATTTGATGGGCACAGTGGCTGCAATTGATGGGCACAGTGGCTGCGTTTGATGGGCACAGTGGCTGCAATTGATGGGCACAGTGGCCGCATTTGATTACACAGTGGCTGCAATTGATGGGCACAGTGGCTGCGTTTGATAGGCACAGTGGCTGGAATTGATGGGCACAGTGGCTGCATTTGATTACACAGTGGCTGCATTTGATGGGGATAGTGGCTGTGTTTAATGGCACAGTGGCAGCATTTGATGGTCACATTGGCTGCATTTGATGGGCACAGTGGCTGCGTTTGATGGCACAGTGGCTGCAATTGATGGCACAGTGGCTGCAATTGATGGGCACAGTGGCTGCATTTGATGGCACAGTGGCTGCATTTGATGGCACAGTGGCTGCAATTGATGGGCACAGTGGCTGCATTTGATGGCACAGTGGCAGGCGTTTGATGGCACAGTGGCTACAATTGATGGGCACAGTGGCTGCATTTGATTACACAGTGGCTGCAATTGATGGGCACAGTGGCTGCGTTTGATGGGCACAGTGACTGCGTTTGATGGAGCATATTGGCTGCGTTTGATGGGCACAGTGGCTGCATGTGATGGCACAGTGGCTGCAATTGATGGGCACAGTGGCTGTGTTTGATGGGCACAGTGGCTGCATTTGATGGCACAGTGGCTGCAATTGATGGGCACAGTGGCTGTTTGATGGGCACAGTGGCTGCATTTGATGGCACAGTGACTGCATTTGATGGCACAGTGGCTGCGTTTGAAGGTACCGTGGCTGTAATTGATGGGCACAGTGGCTGCCTTTGATGGGCACAGAGGCTGCATTTGATGGGCACAGTGAGGCTGCAATTGATGTTTTATTTTTCAGTATTTTTCAGTTTGTTTGCGCCCCCAAAAAAATTGCGCACCAGCCGCCACTGGGTGACAGGTACTCTTTTTTGGAGACATTAGGGGGTCTAATAATCCCCAATATCTCCCCTGCCCTTCACACCATCTAACCAATCACAGATAGGCTCAGTTAGAGATGTCCCCCGGATGTACTAGTCAGGAAATGGTGGATCTAAAACTGCAAGTGACAAAATCCTCGTCGCTTCCGGTTTCGTTGTTACAGGTGAGATGGAGGCATGGATGTGCTTCTGTCTCACATTGCTCTTCCCCCTGAAGTCGGCGGTTGTGGGTACAGGGCTCCCAGGAAGATCAGTAGAGCCCGGGAACCACGGGTGGAGAGGGGGGCACCGCGCCGCCAGCTACTGTAGGTGAAAATGATTCTTGGCTAGAGAGCTGCCGCATCACTTTCAAGTGGGGACCCGGCTGAAGAAAACCCACACAAGCTGATGGCTGCTACTGCACTATAGCAAATTAGCCTAATTCAGAAAAGAATGAAAGAAAACGTATTGAACCACTTGACGACCGCCTCACGCCGATGTACGTCGGCAAGGTGGCACGGACAGGCAAAATCAAGTACATGTACGTGATTTGCCTTCCGCGGGTGCCCGAGGCGGTCGTCTTTTGTCCAGCGGCGATCAGAGGTGAGGGGGAGACCATCCGTTCGTGGCCCCCCCCTCGCGATCGCCGCCGGCCAATCGAATCATTCCTTTGCTGCTGTATGCTAAACAGCAGCAAAGGAAATGATGTCATCTCCCCTCGGGTCGGTAATTTCCGTTCCGGCCCGAGGAGAGAAGACAGGTATGTGAGTGCACAACACACTACACACTCAGTAGAACATGCCAGGCACACTAAACACCCCGATCCCCCCCCCCGATCGCCCCCCGATCCCCCCCCCGATCGCCCCCCGATCCCCCCCCCGATCACCCCCCCCCCCCCCCCTGTCACAAACTGACACCAGCAGTTTTTTTTTATTTTTCTGATTACTGCATAGTGTCAGTTTGTGACAGTTACAGTGTTGGGACAGTTACTGTTACCCCCCTTTAGGTCTAGGGTACCCCCCTAACCCCCCCTAATAAAGTTTTAACCCCTTGATCACCCCCCGTCACCAGTGTCACTAAGCGATCATTTTTCTGATCGCTGTATTAGTGTCGCTGGTGACGCTAGTTAGGGAGGTAAATATTTAGGTTCGCCGTCAGCGTTTTATAGCGTCAGGGACCCCCATATACTACCGAATAAATGTTTTAACCCCTTGATTGCCCCCTAGTTAACCCTTTCACCACTGATCACCGTATAAGTGTTACGGGTGACGCTGGTTAGTTCGTTTATTTTTTATAGTGTCAGGGCACCCGGCGTTTATTACCGAATAAAGGTTTAGCCCCCTGATCGCCCGGCGGTGATATGCGTCGCCCCAGGCAGCGTCAGATTAGCGCCAGTACCGCTAACACCCACGCACGCAGCATACGCCTCCCTTAGTGGTATAGTATCTGAACGCATCAATATCTGATCCGATCAGATCTATACTAGCGTCCCCAGCAGTTTAGGGTTCCCAAACACGCAGTGTTAGCGGAATCAGCCCAGATACCTGCTAGCACCTGCGTTTTGCCCCTCCGCCCAGCCCACCCAAGTGCAGTATCGATCGATCACTGTCACTTACAAAAGACTAAACGCATAACTGCAGCGTTCGCAGAGTCAGGCCTGATCCCTGCGATCGCTAACAGTTTTTTGGTAGTATTTTGGTGAACTGGCAAGCACCAGCCCCAGGCAGCGTCAGATTAGCGCCAGTACCGCTAACACCCACGCACGCAGAATACGCCTCCCTTAGTGGTATAGTATCTGAACGCATCAATATCTGATCCGATCAGATCTATACTAGCGTCCCCAGCAGTTTAGGGTTCCCAAAAACGCAGTGTTAGCGGGATCAGCCCAGATACCTGCTAGCACCTGCATTTTGCCCCTCCGCCCAGCCCAGCCCACCCAAGTGCAGTATCGATCGATCACTGTCACTTACAAAAGACTAAAACGCATAACTGCAGCGTTCGCAGAGTCAGGCCTGATCCCTGCGATCGCCAACAGATTTTTTGGTAGCGTTTTGGTGAACTGGCAAGCGCCAGCGGCCTAGTACACCCCGGTCGTAGTCAAACCAGCACTGCAGTAACACTTGGTGACGTGGCGAGTCCCATAAGTGCAGTTCAAGCTGGTGAGGTGGCAAGCACAAATAGTGTCCCGCTGCCACCAAAAAGACAAACACAGGCCCGTCGTGCCCATAATGCCCTTCCTGCTGCATTCGCCAATCCCAATTGGGAACCCACCGCTTCTGCAGCACCCGTACTTCCCCCATTCACATCCCCAACCAAATGCAGTCGGCTGCATGAGAGGCATTTTTATGTCCTCCCGAGTACCCCTACCCAACGAACCCCCCCAAAAAAGATGTTGTGTCTGCAGCAAGCGCGGATATAGGCGTGACACCCGCTATTATTGTCCCTCCTGTCCTGACAATCCTGGTCTTTGCATTGGTGAATGTTTTGAACGCTACTATGCACTAGTTGAGTATTAGCGTAGGATACAGCATTCCACAGACTAGGCGCACTTTCACAGGGTCTCCCAAGATGCCATCACATTTTGAGAGACCCGAACCTGGAACCGGTTACCGTTATAAAAGTTAGTTACAAAAAAAGTGCAAAAAAAAAAAATATATATATATAAAATAAAAAAAATTGTTGTCGCTTTATTGTTCTCTCTCTCTCTATTCTCTCTATTGTTCTGCTCTTTTTTACTGTATTCTATTCTGCAATGTTTTATTGTTATTATGTTTTATCATGTTTGCTTTTCAGGTATGCAATTTTTTGTACTTTACCGTTTACTGTGCTTTATTGTTAACCATTTTTTTGTCTTCAGGTACGCCATTCACAACTTTGAGTGGTTATACCAGAATGATGCCTGCAGGTTTAGGTATCATCTTGGTATCATTCTTTTCAGCCAGCGGTCGGCTTTCATGTAAAATTAATCCTAGCGGCTAATTAGCCTCTAGACTGCTTTTACAAGCCGTGGGAGGGAATGCCCCCCCCCCCCCACTGTCTTCCGTGTTTTTCTCTGGCTCTCCTGTCTCAACAGGGAACCTGAAAATGCAGCCGGCGATTCAGCCAGCTGACCATAGAGCTGATCAGAGACCAGAGTGGCTCCAAACATCTCTATGGCCTAAGAAACCGGAAGCTACGAGCATTTTATGACTTAGATTTCGCCGGATGTAAATAGCGCCATTGGGAAATTGGGGAAGCATTTTATCACACCGATCTTGGTGTGGTCAGATGCTTTGAGGGCAGAGGAGAGATCTAGGGTCTAAAAGACCCCAATTTTTTCAAAAAAGAGTACCTGTCACTACCTATTGCTATCATAGGGGATATTTACATTCCCCGAGATAACAATAAAAATGATTAAAAAAAAATAAAAATGAAAGGAACAGTTTAAAAATAAGATAAAAAAGCAAAAAAATAATAAAGAAAAAAAAAAAAAAAAGCACCCCTGTCGCCCCCTGCTCTCGCGCTAAGGCGAACGCAAGCGGCGGTCTGTCGTCAAATGTAAACAGCAATTGCACCATGCATGTGAGGTATCACCGCGAAGGTTAGATCGAGGGCAGTAATTTTTGCAGTAGACCTCCTCTGTAAATCTAAAGTGGTAACCTGTAAAGGCTTTTAAAGGCTTTTAAAAATGTATTTATTTTGTTGCCACTGCACGTTTGTGCGCAATTGTAAAGCATGTCATGTTTGGTATCCATGTACTCGGCCTAAGATCATCTTTTTTATTTCATCAAACATTTGAGCAATATAGTGTGTTTTAGTGCATTAAAATTTAAAAAAGTGAGTTTTTTCCCCAAAAAATGCGTTTGAAAAATCGCTGCGCAAATACTGTGTGAAAAAAAAAAATGAAACACCCACCATTTTAATCTGTAGGGCATTTGCTTTAAAAAAATATATAATGTTTGGGGGTTCAAAGTAATTTTCTTGCAAAAAAAAAAAAAACTTTTTCATGTAAACAATAAGTGTCAGAAAGGGCTTTGTCTTCAAGTGGTTAGAAGAGTGGGTGATGTGTGACATAAGCTTCTAAATGTTGTGCATAAAATGCCAGGACAGTTCAAACCCCCCCCAAATGACCCCATTTTGGAAAGTAGACACCCCAAGCTATTTGCTGAGAGGCATGTCGAGTCCATGGAATATTTTATATTGCGACACAAGTTGCGGGAAAGAGACAAAATTTTTTTTTTTGCACAAAATTGTCACTAAATGATATATTGCTCAAACATGCCATGGGAATATGTGAAATTACACCCCAAAATACATTCTGCTGCTTCTCCTGAGTACGGGGATACCACATGTGTGAGACTTTTTGGGAGCCTAGCCGCATACGGAACCCCGAAAACCAAGCACCGCCTTCAGGCTTTCTAAGGGCGTAAATTTTTGATTTCTCTCTTGACTGCTTATCACAGTTTCGGAGACCATGGAATGCCCAGGTTGCACAAAACCCCCCCAAATGACCCCATTTTGGAAAGTAGACACCCAAAGCTATTTGCTGAGAGGTATAGTGAGTATTTTGCAGACCTCACTTTTTGTCACAAAGTTTTGAAAATTGAAAAAAGAAAAAAAAAAAAGTTTTTTCTTGTCTTTCTTCATTTTCAAAAACAAATGAGAGCTGCAAAATACTCACCATGCCTCTCAGCAAATAGCTTGAGGTGTCTACTTTCCAAAATGGGGTCATTTGGGGTGGTTTTGTGCCACCTGGGCATTCCATGGCTTCCGAAACTGTGATAGGCAGTGAAGAGTGAAATCAAAAATTTTCACCCTTAGAAATCCTGAAAGCGGTGCTTGGTTTTCGGGGTCCCGTGCACGGCTAGGCTCCCAAAAAGTCCCACACATGTGGTATCCCCGTACTCAGGAGAAGTAGCTAAATGTATTTTGGGGTGCAATTCCACATATGCCCATGGCCTGTGTGAGCAATATATCATTTAGTGACAACTTTGTGCAAAAAAAAAAAAAATGTGTCACTTTCCCGCAACTTGTGTCAAAATATAAAATATTCCATGGACTCAATATGCCTCTCTGGAAATAGCTTGGGGTGTCCACTTTCCAAAATGGGGTCATTTGGGGGGGTTTTGTGCCACCTGGGCATTCCATGGCCTCCGAAACTGTGATAGGCAGTAAAGAGTGAAATCATAAATTTACACCCTTAGAAATCCTGAAGGCGGTGATTGGTTTTCGGGGCCCCGTACACGGCTAGGCTCCCAAAAAGTCCCACACATGTGGTATCCCCATATTCAGGAGAAGCAGCAGAATGTATTTTGGGATGCAATTCCACATAGGCCCATGGCCTGTGTGAGCAATATATCATTTAGTGACAACTTTTTGTAAATATTTTTTTTTTTTTTGTCATTATTCAATCACTTGGGACAAAAAAAATAAATATTCAATGGGTTCAACATGCCTCTCAGCAATTTCCTTGGGGTGTCTACTTTCCAAAATGGGGTCATTTGGGGGGGTTTTGTACTGCCCTGCCATTTTAGCACCTCAAGAAATGACATAGGCAGTCATAAACTAAAAGCTGTGTAAATTACAGAAAATGTACCCTAGTTTGTAGACGCTATAACTTTTGCGCAAACCAATAAATATACGCTTATTGACATTTTTTTTACCAAAGACATGTGGCCGAATACATTTTGGCCTAAATGTATGACTAAAATTGAGTTTATTGGATTTTTTTTATAACAAAAAGTAGAAAATATCATTTTTTTCAAAATTATCGGTCTTTTTCCATTTATAGCGCAAAAAATAAAAACCGCAGAGGTGATCAAATACCATCAAAAGAAAGCTCTATTTGTGGGAAGAAAAGGACGCAAATTTTGTTTGGGTACAGCATTGCATGACCGTGCAATTAGCAGTTAAAGCGACGCAGTGCCAAATTGGAAAAAGACCTCTGGTCCTTAGGCAGCATAATGGTCCGGGGCTCAAGTGGTTAAAAGACCAATCAGATTTCTTTTTATTCCTTTTTGTCTTTTTTTTCATTTTGTGTTATTAATAATAATAATAATAATAATAATATTAATAATATTTTTATTTAATAATCATAATAATACAATTATTATCTGTGCTATAGCAGATTAGTTTAATTCAGGAAGGGATTAGAAAAATAACCTATTCGTATCGATTTCGGTTCACTATAGTCACCTGATTTAACAGATGATTCTTATATTGTTGCCATGGGCTGTTGCACTTTGTACACAACAGTTGCTCTTTGTGCCAGCATTAAATAGGCTCTCCAGAATTATTCATCATCATCGTCAACATAAGGATAGCATTATCAGGAGACGAGAGCCTTTTGAAAAAAATCATATCTCTCTATACGTATAATATAGCTACATTTTATATTATATAGTAGCTTTTTTATTATAATACTAAGTAATAGAGGATAAATGCTATAATAGAGTACAAAAAATGTATAATAATATAATGTAATACAAAGAGATGTAATATAATATATAAGCCATTTGCTTTCTCTAAAACTGCAGTATAGCTACATTTTTGTTATATTATTTAGTATTGTATTTTATAGTATTTTTATATTACAATACTAAATAATATAACATAAACATTATAATACAATATAATACCATATAAGGCAAATTACACATTTTATACTAGAAAACAATATAATATATATTAACTTGTAGCCTTGTCTGTCTCTCTCTGAGAACAGCTTTCACATTACATTTGGCAGCACTGTCTGTTGCTGAAAGATTTTTGCGTAATAAACCTTCGCGGTTCGGCGCTGTGCCGTAGACCTCGCTGTTTAATGATATTCTTGATTATTTTTCTTTTTCCTCACCTCTTGGTTTAGAAATAAACGTTGTGCCATTCTTGGAATGGAATGAAAACTCATCCTGTTCCTTCTCAAACATCTGTGGTTATGTGCAGCAAAGAAACCCTCTATGTGTCTTCCTCGCGGAGAGCTTCACTAACCGGAGCTGTTCCAGGGCCGGATCCAATTTCATATCAATATACATGGCTGCACTTATCTCAGAAGAGGGATTTTGATTTTTCTTTTTTTTTTACTATCAGACATGATGGAGGATTAACAATAAAGTCCTGGCAGATGTAAAAAGACGCAAATTACTCTAGATCTATAATCAATAAAATATAATTAAATGCATGTTTTTTTTTGCTACTCTTGGGTGGAGATTTTAACTTTGCAATTGACACACTCCTTGATGTTTTGAAGGGCTCATCACATCTCTCTTTTTCTTACCTCAAACGAATTCATATCTGAACTTCGTATACTTCATCTCACTGACCCCAGAGACCTTTTACACCCTCAGGAAAGAGGTTCTACATTCTTCTCCGCTACTCATCACTTAACCCAGGATAGATCGCTTTTTCTTTGGAGGTAAAGATCTACCAGACATGGCACAAATATTTTTTTCTATCCGTGTACCATTGAGTAGATTTATCTTCACTTCTTAGTCAACAGACAAGGAACCTATGGATCTCTCATCACTTCACTTCCTGGTCCACAGACATGGATTCCATGGATTTCCCGTCACTTCACTTCCTGGTCCACAGACATGGATTCCATGGCTTTCCCATCACTTTACTTCCTGGTCTACAGACATGGATTCCATGGCTTTCCCATCACTTCACTTCCTGGTCTACAGACATTGATTCCCTGGATTTCCCATCACTTCACTTCCTGGTCCACAGACATGGATTCCATGGCTTTCCCATCACTTTACTTCCTGGTCTACAGACATTGATTCCCTGGATTTCCCATCACTTCACTTCCTGGTCCACAGACATGGATTCCATGGCTTTCCCATCACTTTACTTCCTGGTCTACAGACATTGATTCCATGGCTTTCCCATCACTTTACTTCCTGGTCTACAGACATTGATTCCATGGATTTCCCGTCACTTCACTTCCTGGTCCACAGACATGGATTCTATGGATTTCCCGTCACTTCACTTCCTGGACTACAGACATGGATTCCATGGATTTCTGTTCACCTCACTTCCTGATCTACAGACATGGGTTTCACGGATTTCCAATTACTTCATTCCCTGGTCTACAGACGTGGATTTCATGGATTTCCCAATACTTTACTTCCTAGTCTACAGGCGTGGATTTCATAGATTTCTCAGGACTTCACTTCCTGGTCTACAGACGTGGATTCCATGTCATTACTTCACTTCCTGGTCTACAGACGTGGATTTCATGGATTTCCCATCACTTCACTTCCTCGTCTACAGGCATGGATTTCCTATTAATTCACTTCCTGGTCTACAGAAATGAATTCTATGGATTTCCCATCACTTCACTTCCTGGTCTTCAGACATGAATTTCATGGATTTCCCATCACTTCACTTCCTGGTCTACAGACATGGATTCCATGGATTTCCCATCACTTCAATTCCTGGTCTACAGACATGGATTCCATGGATTTCCCATCACTTTTTGTCCCAGTAACAATGGTCACCACTCACCAGGACAAAGAGAGAATGTGAATGATTATAATAACAATAAGTTCTTAAGTTCATAAAAGTGGGGAAGGCTGTTTCTTAAGCTTTCTCAGGGTTTTGTAATCCCCAATTGGGGCCTGAAGTCTGAAGGTTCAAAAGTCTCTTGAGTGGGAAGTAACCTTCAATTCCATTTCCAGGTTTTGCTGGAGGCCTGCAACCTGTGTGAGTACACAGGTGTGCAGAGTCATATAAATTAAGCCTGCAGATAGCTCAGGGCTCCCCTTTTGGAGGCAGAGCCATGTCAGGAGAGCCGTGTGTAACTGCCAGAGACTGTACCCCATGATGGGGGTGGGGGGGGAGTCCTGGCCACAGGACTGGGAAAGTTGGGACAGCTACGCCAGGGCAGTCATGGGCCCCTGGGCAAAGTAATGCACTGGGACCCCTACTAGCCTGCCCCAATTTATGCACCTACTCTCAAGAAGAGTTCTAAAGTCTCTGGAAGAGTGAGCAGGCTAGGGGGACAGGACTGGAGAACCCTATTTTAGAAGCCAGAAGTGAGTCTGTGCAATGAGGTGCTGCATCTGAGGCTAGGTGAGCCTGAACAGAGCTTGTAATAGGAATAAAAGTGATCTTTGCTGTGTAGATCACATACGATGTCTTTGCGATGCAAAACCAGCCATACAGTTTCTATGGCTGAATTCGCATCACATTTTTTTGGTCCGCACTGGAATCGGATGGCATGGGTGTTCACACCCATGCCATCCGATTCCTGTATCATTTCACAGTACACATTGCAATATGCAAACCAATCTGAGGGTGTCCTTAGCTTCACATTGACACCCGCAGCAGTTCGCAGTTGTCAGTGTGAACTGCTGGCAATTTAGGTGCAATGCAGAAACCCGCATAGGATATTGCAGGGTTTCCCACATCACACCAGTAAGAACCCAGCCTGAACCTCTAAAAGTCTTCATCACTGTGCTGTAATTACACAAATTGCAAATGGTTTCCGGGTGGCCGATTAGGTAATATTCTGCAGGTAGTACTGCCCACCAAACACTTCAGGGAATTTTTTGCCATACCATGATACAAAGCATCACAGCCTGGCTTGTGTATACCTCCATATACAAAACAATATACAGTGTAACCTCGGATTACGAGTATAATCCGTTCCAGGAGAATGCTCGTAATCCAAAGTACTCGCATATCAAAGCGAGTTTCCCCATTGAAGTCAATGGAAACGAAAATAATTTGTTCCACATTGACTTCAATGGCATGCAATACCGCATGCGGCCAGAGGTAGGGGGGCGCCGGAGAGCCTCGGAAATGGCTGGAAAGGCCCGAGGACACCTCGGCTGACCTCAGCAAACCTCAGAAAGACTCCGTTCCCGAGGTTTGCCGAGGTCAGCCGAGCTGTCCTCTGGCCTTTCCGTGCATTTACGAACGGCGCCGCTCGGCTCCTTCGCCCCCCCCCCCCATCTCAGGCCAAACGTGGTACTGCACGCGCTTTGGCCTGAATCGTGTTCGTTTTGCGAGACAACACTCGCAAACCGAGTTACGATTTTTAGAAATACAGTGCTCGTCTTGCGAAACGCTCGTTAACTGCGTTACTCGCAATCCGAGGTTCCACCGTATCAAGATTTCTCCTTATATCCAACATTTACTATAATCTGTACCCAGGACTAGCTACACATTCTAATGCATATCAGGTCTGACATGCGTACTACTACTCTCTAATAATAAGGATATGTGTATACTCTGATAGGTGAAGACATGCAAAAGAGGAAGTATGTCAGACCCGATATGCATTAGAACGTATACCTCCATATATCTGCTTTTGCAATTAGGGGGTCATTGGGAGATTTGGTAAGTTGGTAATCATTGCAGCAGCCTGCTGTAACCAGTACATACATTTCAGCGCTGCATATACTTCTCTAACTCCTCCCAACTCCTTGGCGGGGGAGGGGGGGGTTGCGCAGTTTGACATTTTCGCCCTGGGCACTAGTTGACCCTTTACCACCACTGCCTGCGCTGAACATATCAAGGTTTTATATGCTTATCTGACGTTTTTACTTTGTAAGTGTAATAGGGCGTACACACGGTCGGACTTTGTTCGGACATTCCGACAACAAAATCCTAGGATTTTTTGTGACGGATGTTGGCTCAAACTTGTCTTGCATACACACGGTCACACAAAGTTGTCGGAAAATCCGATCGTTCTGAACGCGGTGACGTAAAACACGTACGTCGGGACTATAAACGGGGCAGTTGCCAATAGCTTTCATCTCTTTATTTATTCTGAGCATGCGTGGCACTTTGTCCGTCGGATTTGTGCACACACGATCGGAATTTACGACAACGGATTTTGTTGTCGGAAAATTTTATCTCCTGCTCTCCAACTTTGTGTGTCGGAAAATCCGATGGAAAATGTCCGATGGAGCCCACACACGGTCGGAATTTCCGACAACACGCTCCGATCGGACATTTTCCATCGGAAAATCCGACCATGTGTACGGGGCATTACTCTTTGGGGGTGGTTTAATAAATGTAGCAACAGAGAAACACTATGGTAGTTGTGTTTGTTGTTCCATAACCACACTGATTAAAGCGGAGTTGAACCTGAATGAGGGAGTGAAGGAGGGTTTTCCCTGGAATCAGCTGTAGTGAAGCCACCAGCGTGAACGGGCAGTCTAAGGAGCATAAGATTCTTACCACCAATAAGCCGAGAAGTAGAAAGGAATGAGGAGGATTTGAATGCAAGATCTTTCCTATGAGTTTTTAGCTCATCCTTGAGGTGAGCGAGCATTTTGGCTGGTGATGGCGTGCACATAGCATTATACTCAAGAGAGAGAGGATCTGCACAGCGGTGTTTCTGTTTGCATAGCATTTTATGAGAACATTTTTTTCAGAAAATACAGGAGTTATTTTTTTCCCCATTATTTTTATTATTTCTTCTTTTTTCATTTTTTTGAGCTGTCACACAAGGACAGACTAGAGTGTGAGACAATCACTATTAATAAGCATTGTACACTTTATATTTGTATGTGTATTTTAGAGTTTATTTCATATTTAACAATTATTAGAGAGAGGGGGTGCCACAGAAGGACGAGAAACTGGCAGTCATGTTCCCCAAGCTGCAGCATACAGCCAAGTTTGCTCCAGTGACGAGGAAGGAGGGGATGATGAGGTCACTGACTGTACTGAGAGAAGAGAGGAGGAAAGTGAGGAGGAGGCACAACTCTAAAGAGGCAGGATGTCCTTCAGCTTAAGGGCAGCCACCCTATTGCATCCCACCGCCAAGCTCCACAGGTGTAGGGCACTGCGGACTCCCCGCTGACTTTTAAAAGTTCCTTGGTGTGGGACTTTTTTGACACATGTGCAGCAGATCGCACCGTTGCACCATTGCATCATGTCTGAAGCGGATCAATCGTGACAGCAGCCGCTTGGGCACAACATGCTTGACCAGACATGATGACCTGCCATACAGTCTGTTGGCAGCAGCACCTGAAAGACCCACAATATAGAAAAATTCAGACTTCTCTTTGCTCCTCATCTGGGATCTCAAACCCTACTATACCTCCAGTCCTCTCAAAAACCTGCACTGAGGGGAATGAAGGCATAGCAATAGGTGGCACGAGCACTTGCAGCCAATCTGCTAGCAGTACACTATCAGTAGATTTCAGCAGGTAAATTTCCCTACCCCAGATGCTGAACCATAAAAGAAATGTGGTTCCAGCCATCCACATGCCCAGAGTCTAAATGCTAGCTTGGCCAAATTGCTAGCACTGCAACTGCTGCCTTTTCAGCTGGTAGACTCAGCCCCCTTTTGTGAATTTGTGGAATGTGCTGTACCACAGTGGCAGGTTCCAAAACGCCATTTCTTTTCACGTAAGGCCATTCCACCTCTCTACTACCATGTGGAAGGCAATGTTTTGGCCTCGATGGACAGGGCGGTCAGCAGTAAGGTTGAAAATACCGCTGACTCATGGTCCAGCAGGCATGGGCAGGTACGTTACCTTTCCTTCATGGCGCACTGGGTAACTCTGCTGGCAGCTGGGAAGGATGCAGGACAGGGTTCAGTATTGTTGGAGCTTGTTCCGCCCCCACGCCTCCAAAAAGCTAGTGGTGATTCTGCCACAACATCCTATGGTCCCCTCCCTCCTCTTCTTCTTCCTCTATGGCCTCTTCTGCAGAATTGTCCTCTGAACCAGCAGTGCTCCTTAAACACTCAAGGGGCTATGCAAGCAGTCAGGCAAAAAGATGCCATGTGGTGCTTGAGTTGGTCTGCCTAGGGGACAGGAGCCACACTGGGGCAGAGATTCTGTCAGCTCTGCAGGGGCAGGCTCAGAGGTGGTTGATGCCATGCCAGCTTAAGCCAGGAATGGTTGTATGCAACAATGGCATCAACCTACTCTCTGCCCTCCAACAGGGACACTTGATCCATGTTTGGCACACATCCTGAATTTGGTGGTGCAGCGTTTCTTGACCAGGTACCCAGGCTTACAAGATCTCCTGAGGCAGGCCAGAAAAGTCTGTGGTCATTTCCGCCGGTCATACAATGCCAGTGCTCGGGTGGCTGACATTTAAAGGAAATGCAACCTTCTTTCTTCCTTCATCTTCTTCTGGTTCTTCTGGCTCTTCTGGTTCTTCCTCCGGCGTTCTCGTCCAGCATCTCCTCCGCGGCGTTTTCTATCTTCTTCTCCTCGGGCCGCTCCGCACCCATGGCATGAGGGGAGGCTCCCGCTCTTCTCTTCATCTTATTCTTCATCCTCTTCTCTTCTTTCTTCTTCTCTTCTTCATTTTCTTCTCCGGGCCGCTCCTAACCCATGCTGGCATGGAGGGAGGCTCCCGCTGTGTGACGGCGTCTCCTCATCTGACGGTTCTTAAATAACGGGGGCGGGGCCACCCGGTGACCCCGCCCCCTCTGACGCACGGGACATGACGGGACTTCCCTGTGGCATTCCCCGTGACGTCACAGGGAAGTCCCTGTCAAGTCACCGTGTGTCAGAGGGGGGCGGGGTCACCCGGTGACCCCGCCCCCCGTTATTTAAAAGCCGTCAGACGAAGAGACGCCGTCACACAGCGGGAGCCTCCCTCCATGCCAGCATGGGTGAGGAGCGGCCCGGAGAAGAAAATGAAGAAGAGAAGAAGAGAAGAAGAGAAGAGGATGAAGAAGAAGATGAAGAGAAGAGCGGGAGCCTCCCCTCATGCCATGGGTGCGGAGCGGCCCGAGGAGAAGAAGATAGAAGACGCCGCGGAGGAGATGCTGGACGAGAACGCCGGAGGAAGAACCAGAAGAGCCAGAAGAACCAGAAGAAGATGAAGGAAGAAAGAAGAAAGAAGAAGCATTTAAATAAAGGAATTGTCAAAAACTGTCTCTTGTCATTTTTAACATTTTTGACAGTTTTTAGTGAAATGGTAGGGGTAAGTACCCCCTTACCATTTCACACAGGGGGGGCGGGATCTGGGGGTCCCCTTGTTAAAGGGGGCTTCCAGATTCCGATAAGCCCCCCGCCCGCAGACCCCCACAACCACCGACCAGGGTTGTGGGGATGAGGCCCTTGTCCTCATCAACATGGGGACAAGGTGTTTTGGGGGGCTACCCCAAAGCACCCTCCCAATGTTGAGGGCATGTGGCCTGGTACGGTTCAGGAGGGGGGGCCGCACTCTCGTCCCCCCCTCTTTTCCTGCGGCCTGCCAGGTTGCGTGCTCGGATAAGGGTCTGGTATGGATCTTTGGGGGGACCCCACGCCGTTTTTTTTTTTTCTTGGCGCGGGGTTCCCCTTAAAATCCATACGAGACCTGAAGGGTCTGGTATGGAATTTAGGGGGAACCCCACGTAATTTTTTTAAAAATTTTGGCCGGGGTTCCCCTTAATATCC
The DNA here is from genome assembly GCA_037952835.1 of Lithobates septentrionalis. Taxonomy (NCBI): domain Eukaryota; kingdom Metazoa; phylum Chordata; class Amphibia; order Anura; family Ranidae; genus Lithobates; species Lithobates septentrionalis. The sequence continues at coordinate 228,521 of JBBDGP010003273.1, forward strand.
ATACCAGACCTGAAGGGCCTGGTATGGAATTTAGGGGGTCTCCCACATCATTTTTTTTTTTTTGTTTGGTTCGGGGTTGCCCTGTGGGGAATTCCCATGCCGTTTTTATCAATGAACTTCTATGTGTATTGTCGGCAATGCAATAGCCGCGGGTAGTTTTAAATGGCTTTTTTTCCTTCGAAATGTCATTTTGCTGTCAGACTGTTCTAAACACAGGAAACATGCGCCCCTTTACAGGCATACTATAGACACCCCCCAGCTATGAAATTTAAAGGGATATTACACTTTTATTGTTTGACTTTAAGCACTATTAAAATCACTGCTCCTGAAAAAACGTCCGTTTTTAAAACTTTTTTTTGCATTGATCCATGTCCCCTGGGGCAGGACCCGGGTCCCCAAACACTTTTTATGACAATAACTTGCATATAAGCCTTTAAAATTAGCACTTTTGCTTATTCATGTTCGTGTCCCATAGACTTTAACGGTGTTCGCGTGTTCGAGCGAACTTTTTCCTGTTCGCATGTTCTGGTGCGAACCGAACAGGGGGGTGTTCGGCTCATCCCTAGTCTTGAGGTTGAACCACTGGCCAGAACTTGCACAAGATGCAATTGAGCTACTGGCCTATTCTTTTCTACTCCATTCATTTTTTATTTTATCCCTTAGTTTTCTGTTCTATTTTTTTTCCCATCCTTTATTTTGTATTCTGTTCCGTTTTGCTCTATTATATTCCATTCTTTTTTTTTCTATTCTATTATTTTCTATTCTTTCCCTTTATTTTCTATGCTATTTTATTCTCTCCTGAAATTTGAATTAAATTACAAAGCAATTCGAAAACGATCTGAATTCGATTCAAAAACTATCTGAATTTCGTTCGCAATTTTCGTTTCATTATTTCGGATTTGATTAAATTCGTTACATCCAAATTCCTGAATAACTGAAAATTTGTTCGAATTTTGATTTGGAACGAAACGAACTGCACATGTCTATCAGCCTGCTGGTATTGATCAAAGTAGAATAAAAAGTTATTTTTTTCCCCGTATTTTGCCTACAGAAGTCACCCGTACTTTTTGCTGACAGGGGTTTTTTTTTTTTCCAATTTCAGCGAGGCAAAAATCGAGTCCTGTATTTCTCCAACGCCAAACCAGAACCTGAGCTGCAGAAAAGACAAATTGAAGAAAATTTAACATTTTTACTTTTTTTTTTTTTTTTCATTCTTGGCTCCCGTAAGTAAGACATTCAGATCTATTTTCATATTTTATTTTCTTAGCCCGTCCAAAACCAACCCTTTGGCAGGAAATGGTAGCATTACCTGATTTAGATGACATAAAGCATAAATCCGGAGACGGAGGGGTCCGCTGCCTTTGCCTTTTTCTCAGACGGTTACAAATAAAACAAAATATTCGAAGATTTATAAGATTTTAATGGCTGCAGCGGGCTTGGTGGCTTTCATGAAAGGCTGGCAGAAGGCTGAGCCCAGAGATCGGTGTCACCCCCTGGCTAATTCCATATTCTGAATTGGTGGTGGGGGGGGAGGAAACCACAGCTTGGACGGAGTCTTAAATAAATAGTAGACGGACGTCGGTCCAGGCTGGTGGACAAGATGTGTTTTTTTTTTATTTATTTACCAAAGAAACATCTAGACAAACAAACTTTGTGACAGAGCAATGACGCACAATTCTTGTCAGGTGTTCAATTTAGTGCCGACCGCGAAGGACATCTGACGTTCCGTAATCTTTATATATGAAGTCGATGTACAAGAACGCACTGGGGTAGGGACCCTCATAAAGTCATGTATGAATGTCCAAATAACACATACACTATATTGCCAAAAGTATTGGGACGCCTGCCTTTACACGCACATGAACTTTCATGGCATCCCAGTCTTATTCCGTAGGGTTCAATATTGAGTTGGCCCACCTTTTCGGTGCACCACTAATTTATTCATAGATTTTTAACCTGTGGTGAAAGTGCATTGATATTTGCCTGCTATGTCGGAGGTGTCCTAACAGTGGCGGCCCGTCCATTAGGGGCGCCCGGGCACCCTGCCCCTTCTATCCAGGCCACCCCCTATATGAATAATGGATAGCTCTAATAGGCTTCAAAATAGGGTGGGCTTGGAGCGCAGAGCATTGCACCATGTGACCACCCAGGTGTTACAACAGCGGCAAACAGGTGTTACTGTTTGCCGCCCCCCCCCAAAAAAAAAAACGCCCCCACTGTGTCCTAATAAATACATATGTATCTGCTGTAACCAAATATACACTGTATTGTCAAAAGTATTGGGACGCCTGCCTTTTTACACACACATGAACTTTAATGGCATCCCAGTCTTAGTCCGTAGGGTTCAATATTGAGTTGGCCCACTCTTTGCAGCTATAACAGCTTTAAATCTTCTGGGAAGGCTGTCCACAAGGTTTAGGAGTGTGTCTATGGGAATGTTTGACCATTCTTCCAGAAGCGCATTTGTGAGGTCGGGCACTGATGTTGGATGAGAAGGCCTGGCTCGCTGGTTTCCCATCTAATTCATTCCCAAGGTGTTCTATCAGGTTGAAGTCAGGACTCTGTGCAGGCCAGTCAAGTTCCTCCACCCCAAACTCGCTCATCCACACTACATAGACAAAAGTATTGGGCCATCCCTCCAAATCATTTGGTGGAGGGGGGATTATGGTGTGGGTTTTTTTTTTCAGGGGTTGGGGTTGGCCAGTTAGTTCCAGTGAAGGAAACTCTTAAGGCGTCAGCATACCAAGACATTTTGGATAATTTCATGCTCCCAACTTTGTGGGAACAGTTTGGGGATGGTCCCTTCCTGTTCCAACATGACAGCACACCAGTGCACAAAGCAAGGTCTATAAAGACATGGATGAGCGGGTTTGGGGTGGAGGAACTTGACTGTCCTGACCTCAACCCAGTAGAACACCTTTGGGATGAACTAGAGCTGAGACTGTGAGCCAGGCCTTCTCGTCAGTGCCTGACCTTACAAATGCACTTCTGGAAGAATGGTCAAACATTCCCATAGACACACTCCTAAACTTTGTGGACGGCCTTCCCAGAAGAGTTGAAGCCGTTATAGCTGCAAAGGGTGGGCCAACTCAATATTGAACCCTACAGACTAAGACTGAGATGGCATTAAAGTTCATGTGTGTGTAAAGGCAGGCGTCCCAATACTTTTGGCAATTTAGTGTATAAGATGGGACAACCAGTCACTTGGGTAGCTTTTCTGAGAGTGGAGTGGACTCTGCAAATAAACAACAGGGAAAGAAAGCGCCTCTAAGTGTAGCAATCGTAAAAACATTTATTATAAAAGGCAAGATTGAAAACAGTCACAGAAGTGATAAGGTAATAGACCCATTAGCGGGATGTACCCGCTTATTGTGCATCCTCAGAAGCAGTGTTCCCTGATCCTCAAAGCCGTCCAGCAGCGTGAGATCCAATCGCCGGCAAGGTGGCAGGATGACTGCCCGGCGATTTCCAAGCATTTCGGAGCATGCGATTTGATAAAGGAGCGAATGAGCATGCTCCAAAATGTGACATCACTTCCTGCCGCTTGCACTCCACGCCAGTCCTGGAAGTTGCCAGAATGTCTTGCCAACTATTGAGTAGTAATAAGGCTTTATTTACCGAACGCAGGAACTATACTGCCAAAGTGCATTGATGGTGAATATGCTAGGCCTACACCAACTGGGTTTGCACTGTCCGTAGAAATTAAGGAAATGAGAGAAAGGAACAAATGAGACTTACAGGATGGTTTTACGGGAGGGGAAGCCCTTTATGTTGTTCTTCTGCGGGCTATCGTTGGGGCCCTTTAGGAAGCGTTGGTGCGCTTAACAAACATTTTGCTAAACCAACATGCAGTGAAGGTGCGGTGAAAATGCAGCATAGGTGAAGTATACTTAATGACCTGCCTCCAGTAATTTAGTCCCTGCTAGCAGTGTAAACGAAGAGGTAGTGCCCTCTCACAAGCCCCTGTGGTACGCCTGTGAACTCTTGCTGTAGAAAGAGAGCTCCCTCAGCCTCTACACAGGCTGCCTCCAGAGACTCAGAGATATAGAGGGTGAGAGGATGTTTTGGTCTCCCTGCAGCAACAGTACAGATGTGGTTGCTGCAGTCTGGTCAATATTCAGCATGTGCTCTCATCGGTTTCCTCAGTGCCAAGAGGAAGAACCCAACTGGGCAGTCTCAGAAAAGCAGCCCCACTGCTCCTCCTTGCCCCAGTGTCTCTTGGGAAATATACTGCAAAGGGGCCCATTAGATGTAAAATATGTCTTACTTCCTGAACTTCAAATCCCCTGATCCTCAGCAATCTGCATAGGAATCCATAGGCTTTTCAGGCTATAGTTCTCCCTCTGCTGACTGGAGGGGGTAGTGCAACAACATTCAGCATTACAACAGAAAGTGAAAGTAAACCGATTGTAAACATGGATGTTCATACCTCCCAACATTTTGAGATGGGAATGAGGGACACCTACCAGCAAATGTATGTAGGCATGGGACACGCCCCCTGCCACACCCCCTTAAAGGAGAATTAACCCAAAAAAAAGGGCTTTTTCTTACCACTGTTCCTTTATATTGGCTTTTATTAAATGTACAAATGCAGCAATTTAGAATTTGGAAGAAAGGTTTAGCACTGGGAAACACTTTTTGAAAGATAAAAAGTGCATTTTATATACAGCTATATGGATCAGACCAAAATGAGGGACAAATGAGGAGGAAAGAGGGACATTGCTCCAAATCAGGAACATTCCCTCAAAATCAGGGACAGTTGGGAGCTATGCATGTTTCTGTAGTCCAGCCCCTGTCTACATGTAGGCAGTGCTGGGGCGAGGTCATCCAGTGCCCAGGGCAAAGATGCCAAACTGCACCCCCCCCCTTCCCTTAGGGTTAAGTTCAGGGCACCCCCATCCCTGCAATAAACCATTGCACCCAGGGCAGCCACCCCCTTCTGCCCACCTCTTGTCCCAGGCCTGCATGTAGGAGTTTGGTAGGATGAGTAACGTAACCACTTCCATGCTGGGCCTGACACTTCTCTCCTACATGTAAAAATCATCATTTTTTTGCTGGAAAATTACTCAGAACCCCCAAACATTATATATATCTTTTTTTAGCAGAGACCCTAGGGAATAAAATGGCAGTCGTTGCAACTTTTTATGTAACACGGTATTTGCGCAACAATTTTTCAATTTCAATTTTTCAAAAAAAAACAAAACAGTTTCATTGATTAAAAAATAACAAAACAGTAAAGTTAGCCCAATTTTTTTGTATAATGTGAAAGATGATGTTGAGCCGAGTAAATAGATACCTAACATGTCACGCTTTAAAATTGCGCACACTTGTGAAATGGTGCCAAACTTTGGTACTTAAAAATCTTGATAGGCGACGCTTTAATTTTTTTCCTTTTTTTTTACAGGTTACGTGTTTAGAGTTACAGAGGAGGTCTAGTGCTAGAATTGTTGCTCTCGCTGTAACACACGCGGCGATACCTCACGTGTGTGATTTTAATGCAGTTTACATATGCGGGCACGACTTACGTGTGCGTTTGCTTCTGTGCGCGAGCATACGGGGACGGGGGCGCTTTACTTTTTTTTTTTTTTAATTGTTTATTTTACTTTAATTTTTTTTTACCTTTTCACTTTCTCTTTACATTTTTTCTTTGATCACTTTTATTCCTATTACAAGGAATGTAAACATCCCTTGTAATAGGAATGGTGCGTGACAGGTCCTCTTTATGGAGAGATCCAGGGGTCTATAAGACCCCCACATCTCTCCTCCAGTCTGGAAAGATTGAGAGAAAAAAAAAAAATTAATAAATGATCTCTTTCTTTCCAGCCGAGTTCTGGGCTTTGTTTACTTCCGCGGCCTGGACGTGACATCATAATGTTGCGCCCAGGCCTCCGAAGGTCAAAGAGATGACTGGGGACCATCTGGTCACTGGAAATCTCTATGATCAACATCCGATCGTACGGGCGAGCCCGGAGAAGCACCGGAAGGGCGGTGGGAGGTGAGGGATGTCCTGGGGTTGCCACCTTTTCTTCGAGTCAAACCCCAACATTTTGCCAGCGCACAGCAATTTTTTTTTTTGTATACTCCATAGTATTGTAAAAGACCTTGGACACCTTTGGGTGCCCCAAGGCCAGTAGTAATGTTGGCGCGTGTAGCGGCGAACATTGGGTGTGACCAAATTGACAGTAGGAGGGCTTAACCGGACATGGCTAAGTAAAACAAAAGCATTCTTTTAACCATAAAATATGCTTTGATTGCTGTGCCACAGACACACGATCGGATTTTCCGCAGACAAAACCTCGGACTTTTAGCCGAAGGGCGCTTACCTGGATTTTGTCTTGCATACAAACGGCAAGGAATTGTCGGCCAACAAACACGAACGTTGTGACGTACTACGTGGTTTTTCAGCTCTTTAGCGCCACCCTTTGGGCTCCTTCTGCTAATTTCGTGTTAGTAGAAGTTTGGCGAGTGTTGATTCACGCTTTTCATTTCGCGCTTTTCATTTTCCTGCTTTTCAGTTCGTTTCTGAACGGCCGTTCGTCGACCAGACGTGTTGCGGAATCGGAGGAGATAACGTATTATTTATTAATGGCCTTGGAGTTATTGCTTTGACCCCAGTCCAGTCCAGGAACAGGAGGAGGAGGATTTCTTGAACCAAAAATTGGTTGCTTTATTAATGGTGACCAATTATGTCATATGCCTTTGCTGCGGGAGCTCCAGGAGAATAATCCAGATGATTTTTGGGATTATCTCCAGATGACAGACCCCTGCTTTCACCAACTATTGGCATTGTTGACCCCCTATATTAAGAAGCAGGACACATGCATGAGGCTTTTATTTTATTTTTTGGTTGAATAATAATCGCAGTCACGATAAAAATCGCAGATCGCCACCATTACTAGTAAAAAAAATTAAAAATAATAAAAATGCCATAAACCTATCCCTTATTTTGTAGACGCTATAACTTTTGCGCAAACCAATCAATATACGCTTATTGCAATTTTTTTTTTTTTTACCAAAAATATGTAGAAGGATACATATCGGCCTAAACTGAGAAAAAAATTGCTTTTTTTTAAAAAAAAAATGGGGATATTTATTATAGCAAAAAGTACAAAATATTGCGTTTTTTTTTTTTCAAAATTGTCGCTCTTTTTTTTTTTATAGCGCAAAAAATAAAAACCGCAGAGGCGATCAAATACCACCAAAAGAAAGCACTATTTCTGGGAAAAAAAGGACGTCAATTTTGTTTGGGTGCAACGTCGCACGACCGCGCAATTGTCAGTTAAAGCGACGCAGTAGCGAATCGCAAAAAACGCACTGGTCAGGAAGGGGGGTAAATTCTTCCCTGAAGTGGTTAAGGTGGCCTTACACTACACAATCTGATTGTACAATCTTTAAATAAAATATGCAGGCCCTTACACTATATAACTCTTGGCAGATCAAAAGCGGATTGTGCAAAAGAAGATTGTGTCATTTATGGTCACCATAAGTCCTGACCTGTGAGCTTGAAACACTTGCATTACAGTTTGTTGGCCATTGCAGTCAGTTTGCACCTACAGTAAGCCCAGTGACTGTTGTCAGAGTAAAATATGTCCGACCTTTGCCATCAGTAACTACAAAAAAAAACTTCATTGCTGTAAGTAAATCCCATTGTTGGAGTCAGATCCTCCTCTCCCAGCAGTCTTCCATTCAAAGCTGATCACACTGATGGGGGCTAAGAGGCTGTATCACTATGGAGTGACCGATCATTTCCTATGGGGATACCAACCTGTATGCAGCACATGAAAGCACTTTCCAATTGAAGAACAGATGTTGGGTGAATCTTGTCTGAAAACAAGAGAACAATACTGTAATACAGTGCCTTGCAAAAGTATTCACCCCCCTTGGCTTTTTACCTATTTTGTTCCATTACAGCCTTCTGTTCAATGTTTTTGTTTTTTTTTAATCTGAATTATATGTGATGGATCAGAACACAATAGTCTAAGTTGGTGAAGTAAAATTAGAAAAATAAATACATAAAACGATTTTTCAGAAATAAAAAACTGATAATTGGCATGTGCGTATGTATTCACCCCCTTTGTTATGAAGCCCATAAAAAGCTCTGGTGCAACCAATTACCTTCAGAAGTCACATAATTAGTGAAATGATGTCCACCTGTGTGCAATCTAAGTGTCACATGATCTGTTATTACATATACACACCTTTGTGAAAGGCCCCAGAGGCGGCAACACCTAAGCAAGAGGCACCAATAACCAAACACTGCCATGAAGACCAAGGAACTCTCCAAACAAGTAAGGGACAATGTTGTTGAGAAGTCAGGGTTAGGTTATAAAAAAATATCCAAATCTTTGATGATCCCTAGGAGCACCATCAAATCTATCATAACCAAATGGAAAGAACATGGCACAACAGCAAACCTGACAAGAGACGGCCGCACACCAAAACTCACGGACCGGAGCAAGGAGGGCATTAATCAGAGAGGAGCACAGAGACCTAAGGTAACCCTGGAGGAGCTGCAGAGTTCCACAGCAGAGACTGGAGTATCTGTACATAGGATGACAATAAGCCGTACGCTCCATAGAGTTGGGTTTTATGGCAGAGTGGCCAGAAGAAAGACATTACTTTCGGCAAAAAACAAAATGGCACGTTTTGAGTTTGGGAAAAGGCATGTGGGAGACTCCCAAAATGTATGGAGGAAGGTGCTCTGGTCTGATGAGACTAAAATTGAACTTTTTGGACATCAAAGAAAACGCTATGTCTGGTGCAAACCCAACACATCACATCACCCAAAGAACACCATCCCCACTGTGAAACATGGTGGTGGCAGCATCATGCTGTGGGGATGTTTTTCAGCAGTCGGGACTGGGAAACTGGTCAGAGTTGAGGGAAAGATGGATGGTGATAAATACAGGGATATTCTTGAGCAAAACCTGTAGCACTCTGTGTGTGATTTGAGGCTAGGATGGAGGTTCATCTTCCAGCAGGACAATGACCCCAAACACACTGCTAAAGCAACACTTGAGTGGTTTAAGGGGAAACATGTAAATGTGTTGGAATGGCCTAGTCAAAGCCAAGACCTCAATCCATTAGAAAATCTGTGGTCAGACTTAAAGATTGCGGTTCACAAGCGGAAACCATTCAACTTGAAGGAACTGGAGCAGTTTTGTGAGGAGGAATGGGGCAAAAATCCCAGTGGTAAGATGTGGCAAGCTCATAGAGACTTATCCAAAGCAACTTGGAGCTGTAATAGCCGCAAAAGTTGGCTCTACAAAGTATTTCAAAGTTGTGGGCATGTTCTGTAAGTTAAATGATGCAAATCCTCAAACAATCCATGTTAATTCCAGGATGTGAGGCAACAAAACACGAAAAATGCCAAGGGGGGTGAATACTTTTTCAAGGCACTGTATATAAAGGTGAATGTGGAAAATTGAATCTTGGTTAAAAACTGTGCTAATGTGGGATGAATTTATGATGAATGCACCCGATAGAACCATTGTTAACTACTCTTTTAATACATTTAAATTTTAATTTGCCATCACAGTTTGCAAATGTCACAAAATCCTCACCGCTTGTCAAAATTCACACTCGAGGCCAAATACTCCTTAACAAAATTACAACAGTGCTTTACATAAGCTAGCAGCAAAAAAAAAAAAAAAAAAGAAAACGGCTCCCACAATGCATTCGCGGGTCATGCAAATTACTATATTTTTATATTTGGAATAAAAAAAAAATCCAGAAGCAGCCTTTGGAATGTATTCTTATGTCATGAAAATTGCTGTTTTTATACTTGTGGTAGAAATAAAAATTACAAAACCGCTCGGCTCCGCGGCAATCATTTTTGCATTGTTGAATATTTAGCATTTAACATTTTTACATATCAAAAAATAAAAAAATAAAAATAAAATAAATCACCTCTGATTTCAATTCGGCAGAGTTTTGTGTATTCCAATTGCTTGCCCTACTTCCACCAACAAATCAGAAAAAAAAAAACTAGGTTGGATTATTTTTATCTGTACGCCTCGTCAGGTTTTTCATTCTGGGGAGAAACGAAAAAAAAAAAAAAAATAGTTTCACGCTAAAATCGATTTGCTATTATTTTTCGGCTCAGCGGAACTTCCACACAGACATCATGTAAATCTAATGACATACAGGAGATACAAGTAACTCCTCAATTATAGGATATTTTTCCCGGGGTTGTGTTTGCAGGAATCGATGGAACGCTCGTATATACAGACGAGGTGCGTGAAATCTCAAATGCCCAAAAGTAATTTCATGAAAGGGAATTTGGAGAAAAAGCTCGCAGCTGTTCCATTCCGATTAACCAAACAGGATCTCACACTTGTCTAAACGAGCGCCGTCTTCGCGGTTCGCTGTCATTTTATTCACTTTCCCTGCTTTCCATAGAGGATAAACTCCAGAAGACGATAGGACTTACTATGGAGGTGGGTTCCTGATCAAAATTGACGTTCCGTACTAACAATTTGGATAAACCGTATTTCGGCGAAGGGAGAAGGGCTATCAAGCTTTCTACCTTAATCTCACATACAAGGCGGGGATGAATACTAGGCATGTGCAATTCGTTTCGTTCCGAATTCGTTTTTTAACGAATTTCGACAAATTTGTTAATTCGGGAATATCCGAATTAACGAAAACCCGTTTAACGAATTTTTTCCAAATATTCGTAAATTCGATAAAATTGGACATTCGTAAATTCGGGCATTCGTACATTAGTAAATTAGTGAATTCGTAAATTTGTAAATTCGAAAATTCGGAAATCTGAAATAATAGTTAACTAATAATAACTTAACTATTAGTAATTACTAGTAACTTTTAAATTATAGGTATTGTAATTTCCTTTCAAATTTGGCTGTTAGTGAACGTAACACATACAAATTTATCCGAAGTTATGAATGATCCGAAAAAACGGAATGGAACATAATGAATTAATAATAATAAATAACAATAATAATATTAATAACAACGTTTTATTACTATTATTTATTATTAATTTGTTCCGTTCCATCTGTTTAGATGCCGCATTCATTTTGGATAATTCTTAACTTCGGATAAATTTGTATTCGTCACGTTCACTGACAGTCAAATTTGAAAGGAAATTACAATACCTATAATTTAATAGTTAGTTACTATTTCAGATTTTTGAATTTTCGGGTTTTTGGATTTTCAAACATCGAATTTACAAATTTCCGAATTTTCGAATTTACAAATGTACGATTTTACGAATTTACGAATTTACGAATGTACGAATTTACAAATGTAAAAATGTAAAAATGTACGAATGAACAAATGTTCGAATTTACGAATGTACAAATGTACGAATGAACGCATTTACGAATTTACGAATGAACGAATTTACGAATCGCGATCATAACGAATGACCCGAAAAACGAAAAAAATAAAAAAACTAATGAAACGAAAACGAAAATGAACAAATTTTTTGACTGTGCACATGTCTAATGAATACAAAAACAGAGAATTGAACAGGCCTGGGACAGCATGTCCTCCTACCATATGGTCAAAAGAAGAAACACAAATACACAGCGTAGCCCCAAAGGGAAAAACAATGAACTGTGATATCCAATATATAAAACAAAAAAAAGGAGTGAACTAGTATAGAGTCCAATGTTCATTGAAGTTGGACTAAATAATTAATGAAGATTTCAAAAAATATGTCCATCTCATGCTCCAAATGGCAAATCCTCAATTGAACAAGAAAACACTAGGCCAGTGACGGAGAACCTTGGCACCCCAGATGTTTTGGAACTACCTTTCCCATGATGCTCAACAACACTGCAGAGCGCATGAGCATCATGGGAAAGGTAGTTCCAAAACACCTGGGGTGCCAAGGTTCTCCGTCACTGCACTAGAAGATTCTAGAAAGAAGTAGGAGGTCCTAGTGATGCCACCTTCCGTTTTTTTTTGTATACATCTACAACCTCCAGACGACTCCCCCACAGGGTGGAAGTTACATACCATGTTGGAGAGTTGCAAGGATCCAGGATCTTTGGTTGAACCATCACAGATGGGCACAGTGGCTGCATTTGATGGCACAGTGGCTGTGTTTGATGGGCACAGTGGCTGTGTTTGATGGGCACAGTGGCTGTGTTTGATAGACAGTGGCTGCGTTTGATGGTACAGTGACTGCGTTTGATGGTACAGTGGCTCCGTTTGATGGGCACAGTGGCTGCGTTTGATGGTACAGTGGTGGCAATTGATGGGCACAGTGGCTGCGTATGATGGGGTTTGTTTTTCAGAATTTTTCCGTTTGTTTGCGGCCCCCAAAAATTTTGAGCACCAGCCGCCACTGCGTTTCACACAACAGAAATGTGCTTAATCATTCGGTAATGATTAAGCACATTTCTGTCGTGTGAACCGTGTTTACCTTGACCACTGCTGGTGTCCTCTGGTGTCATTTTTGGATATTTTCATATTCCAATAAACTTTTCTTGGAGCCCAGGTGAGGTGCAGCTGTTTCTTATTTTGACTATTTACCACGGAGGCGAGCCGGGACTAGCACCTAGGGGTGTGTTCCAGTGGGCGTATCAGTTACACCTGGAGCGGTGAGTTCTTTTCATTTGGACCTCCCAGCATATGGTTGGAGGACATATTGTGGCGGCTGTGCAATACAGTATTATGTCCGCACAATGGCTAACTTTAAAAAAAAAAATTACAAAATCTACAGATACACTATATTGTCAAAAGTATTGGGACGCCTGCCTTTACACGCACATGAACTTTAATGGCATCCCAGTCTTAGTCCGTAGGGTTCAATATTGAGTTGGTCCATCCTTTGCAGCTATAACAGCTTCAACTCTTCTGGGAAGGCCGTCCACAAGGTTTAGGAGTGTCTATGGGAATGTTTGACTATTCTTCCAGAAGCGCATTTGTGAGGTCAGGCACTGATGTTGGAAGAGAAGGCCTGGCCTTCTTATATTGCAGCCATTTGCTAAAATCATTTAAGTTAATTTTTTCCTCATTAATGTACACACAGCACCCCATATTGTACACACAGCACCCCATATTGACAGGAAAACACAGAATTGTTGACATTTTTGCAGATTTATTAAAAAAGAAAAACTGAAATATCACATGGTCCTAAGTATTCAGACCCTTTGCTGTGACACTCATATATATAACTCAGGTGCTGTCCATTTCTTATGATCATCCTTGAGATGGTTCTACACCTTCATTTGAGTCCAGCTGTGTTTGATTATACTGATTGGACTTGATTAGGAAAGCCATACACCTGTCTATATAAGACCTTACAGCTCACAGTGCATGTCAGAGCAAATGAGAATCATGAGGTCAAAGGAACTGCCTGAAGAGCTCAGAGACAGAATTGTGGCAAGGCACAGATCTGGCCAAGGTTACAAAAAAATTTCTGCTGCACTTAAGGTTCCTAAGAGCACCGTGGCCTCCATAATCCATAAATGGAAGACGTTTGGGAAGACTAGAACCCTTCCTAGAGCTGGCCGTCCGGCCAAACTGAGCTATCGGGGGAGAAGAGCCTTGGTGAGAGAGGTAAAGAAGAACCCAAAGATCACTGTGGCTGAGCTCCAGAGATGCAGTCGGGAGATGGGAGAAAGTTGTAGAAAGTCAACCATCACTGCAGCCCTCCACCAGTCGGGGCTTTATAGCAGAGTGGCCCAACGGAAGCCTTTCAGTGCAAGACACATGAAAGCCTGCGTGGAGTTTGCTAAAAAAAACACCTGAAGGACTCCAAGATGGTGAGAAATAAGATTCTCTGGTCTGATGAGACCAAGATAGAACTTTTTGTCCTTAATTCTAAGCGGAATGTGTGGAGAAAACCAGGCACTGCTCATCACCTGTCCAATACAGTCCCAACCGTGAAGCATGGTGGTGGCAGCATCATGCTGTGGGGGTGTTTTTCAGCTGCAGGGACAGGATGACTGGTTGCAATCGAGGGAAAGATAAATGCGGCCAAATACAGGGATATCCTGGACGAAAACCTTCTCCAGAGTGCTCAGGACCTCAGACTGGGCCGAAAGTTTACCTTCCAACAAGACAATGACCCTAAGCACACAGCTAAAATAATGAAGGAGTGGCTTCACAACAACTCCTTGACTGTTCTTGAATGGCCCAACCAGAGCCCTGACTTAAACCCAATTGAGCATCTCTGGAGAGACCTAAAAATGGCCGTCCACCAACGTTTACCATCCCCCCTGACAGAACTGGAGAGGATCTGCAAGGAGGAATGGCAGAGGATCCCCAAATCCAGGTGTGAAAACTTGTTGCATCTTTCCCAAAAAGATTCATGGCTGTATTGGATCAAAAGGGGCTTCTACTAAATACTAAGCAAAGGGTCTGAATACTTAGGAGCATGTGATATTTCAGTTTTTCTTTTTTAATACATCTGCAAAAATGTCAACAATTCTTCTGTTTTTCTGTCAATATGGGGTGCTGTGTGTACAATACGGGGTGCTGTGTGTACAATATGGGGTGCTGTGTGTACAATGTGGGGTGCTGTGTGTACAATATGGGGTGCTGTGTGTACAAGGTGGGGTGCTGTGTGTACAATGTGGGGTGCTGTGTGTACAATATGGGGTGCTGTGTGTACAATATGGGGTGCTGTGTGTACAATGTGGGGTGCTGTGTGTACAATATGGGGTGCTGTGTGTACAATATGGGGGGCTGTGTGTACAATATGGGGTGCTGTGTGTACAATATGGGGTGCTGTGTGTACAATGTGGGGTGCTGTGTGTACAATATGGGGTGCTGTGTGTACAATATGGGGTGCTGTGTATACAATATGGGGTGTTGTGTGTACAATATGGGGGGCTGTGTGTACAATATGGGGTGCTGTGTGTACAATATGGGGTGTTGTGTGTACAATATGGGGGGCTGTGTGTACAATATGGGGGGCTGTGTGTACAATATGGGGTGCTGTGTGTACAATATGGGGTGCTGTGTGTACAATATGGGGGGCTGTGTGTACAATATGGGGTGCTGTGTGTACAATATGGGGTGCTGTGTATACAATATGGGGTGCTGTGTATACAATATGGGGTGTTGTGTGTACAATATGGGGGGCTGTGTGTACAATATGGGGTGCTGTGTGTACAATATGGGGTGCTGTGTGTACATTAATGAGGGAACAAAATGAACTTAAAAGATTTTTTCTAATGGCTGCAATATAACAAAGAGTGAAAAAATTAAGGGTCTGAATACTTTCCGTCCCCACTGTATGTGAAAAGTGTTCCTGAGAAACCAGCTAAAGGCGAGGCGTATATTAAACAATGCTGATACCTATTCATCATATCACTATTGCTAGAGAGAAGAGAAAAGTTAAGACTGAAGATGTTGGGAATAAAAGTAAGGTAGGGAAGGTATGAAGAGGATGGAAGAGGAGTAAAGGAAGGTAATAGAAAGAGAGAGAGAGTCTGTAACCTCTCCCCTACAGGACAGTGCTGAGCAATTCCCAAACTCTCCATGCAAATAGAAAGCAGAGAGGATGAATTCGTCAAGTAGGTGAGATTGGGTCCAGGATATGCCAGGGTCTAAAAGACCTCACCTGTCTTCCAATGAAACTAGTGGAATGCATATCACACACCAGGACCTGCAAGTGGCTTTTTACAAGCCGCTTGGGTCATTAGCAGGAAGGGGAGATCAGAAAGAAGATGTTCACTAATCTCCCCCCCACCTCTACCCAGTGGCATATTGCTGGTCTCAGGTCCACCTGGGAAACATGGAGAAACATGGCGGGGGCGTGCAAGGTGGGGAAAACAGCACAGCCGCCAGATCTCTTCCATCTCAAATCCAACCTTAATCCTGAAGGTAACTCCAACCCTATCCCTAGTGCTAACCCTAACTGTAACCCTAAACCTCAACCCAACCATAACCCTAACTGTAACCCTAAACCTCAACCCAACCATAACCCTATCCCTAGTGCTAACCCTAACTGTAACCCTAAACCTCAACCCAACCATAACCCTAACTGTAACCCTAAACCTCAACACAATGATAACCCTATCCCTAGTGCTAACCCTAACTGTAACCCTAAACCTCAACCCAACCATAACCCTAACTGTAACCCTAAACCTCAACACAATGATAACCCTATCTCTTGTGCTAGCCCTAACTCCAAACCTGATTTCTGTGATTTCTGTAATACAAATGGACCTGTTATTTCTAAATGTCTCTTCCAGTAATCAGTTTTATATCTATCTATTTTGCTACCAGACATCTCCCGCCCTCTCTCTATATCTCTTCGGTTGCCTCTGTTGTCCATTTCCTTTGACTTCAAAGCACTTCACAAGTCTTTCATAAATCTATTCTGTTTCAGTGGTTTTATTAAAGTTTGAAAATGCCAGAACAATAAAGTATTCACTTTTTGAGTGCGAGATCAAGTTAAGTCCTGCATCGACGGTGAGAAGTACAACAGAAGATGTACAATAAGGCACTGATGATAAATACTACATGAATAGGTAGGTCAAGATAGCAATCCAAAGTAACAAGCAAAATGATCAAAATTAAGATGTAAGAAGTGGGTTCCCTAAGCCGAAAAAAGCACCTCATGGATTCAAGATACCTGCACAGACCAGAACAGGTAAATAATGAGCATGACCATCCTTGTGCGATACGACCCATGTCAATCATATAGTTATCATATCACCATCAGTAAGAAAGAGAGAAAGAAAAGTAAGAAAGAGGAAAGAGAAGGAACCAGCACCAAGTCCCACCAACCACTGCATCAGCCATTATGTAGGGGATTGAAGGTAAATTATCCATGGGTTCAAAACTCTCTCAAACCTTGAAGAGGTATCCTGCAAGATGCTAACCATCTCAATTTCGTTAGTCTTTATCCACATTCGTTTTCGTTTCATCTCATCCAGGTCTACTACTGGTCTCTCCCAGGTGGTCGTAATGGTTAACTTAGCTGCTAGGAACATAAAATAGATCAAGGTTTGTGAATGTCTGGGAACCCCTTCCATGGGTTTGTTAGGTAAAGCTACCCTGGGGTTTTAGCAATGTTTATCATGGTCACTGAGAAAATCAGGGAGTGAATTTTCATCCAGAAAAACCTAACCCTAAAACATGTTCACCACGCGTGATACATTGTTCCCACCTCTTCACACATTCGGAAAGAAAGTGAGGAGGAACCAGGGTACACACCAAGCACAATCGAGAGAGTATCTTGTAGCCCAACTTTACAAGTGAGACATTCGTGATATCTTTATAAATTCTGATAGACCAGTCCCTCCAGTCCTCCTCATTTATCTCTGATCCTATATCCCTTCCCCACCCCAATCTATGTTTCTGATTCTGGCCTTATACACAACCACTCCAAAAACTATTCTTTCCTGTCTTCCATTGAACTACTAAAGTCCTTTGCCCACAAAATGTACTGTATACCAACACACAATTCCAATATTCCTCTAGAGCTGCCAGCACGATCCAAGACTCAGCTCACCCAGTCACTTGTGGAGACATCAGTGTAGGGTGAATAAAAGCATAATGCCGCGTACACACAAGCGGACTTTTCGACCGGACTGGTCCGACGGACCAAGTCCGGCGGACAATCCAACCATGTGTGGGCTTCATTGGACTTCCGACGGACCTTTTCGGTCGAAAATCCGACAGACTTTAGACTTGAAACATGTTTCAAATCTTTCCGCCGGAACTCTGCCGGACCCAGTTCCTATCGGGAAGCCCATTCGTCTGTATGCTGGTCCGACTGTTTAAATACGACGCGGCAGCTACAGCACCTGCCCGCGAGAAAGTTTCCAGCAATCCTATCGCACTGGTTCTCGGCGACAGGATACTATACATCTCGCACTCGCTGCAATAGAAAAAACACATTTTCCTATTGCGGCGAGAGGGAGGCGACAATGTCCCTTAGGTCTGGTATGGATTATAAGGGGAACCCCCTACGCCGAAAAAAAACGGTGCCCTGCGGCCCCCCCTCCACTCCAAAGCACCTTGTCCCCATGATGATGAGGACAAAGGTCTCTTCCCGACAACCCTGGCCGTTGGTTGTCGGGGTCTGTGGGCGGGGGGGCTTATCGGAATCCGGGAGCCCCCTTTAATAAGGGGGCCCTCAGATCCCGGCTGCCCACCCTATGTGAATGAGTACCCTACCCATTCACCAAAAAAGTGTCAATAAAAAAACACACTAGACAGGTTTTTAAAGTAATTTATTAGGCAGCTCCGGGGGTCTTCTTCTAACTTTGGGGGTCTCTTCCGACTTCTCCGCTCTCTCCGGCTCTTCTCCCACTCTCCGGCCTCTTCCTTCCGGTGTCCGGTTCTTCTCCCGCTCTCCGGTTCTTCTGCCGGGCTCCTCCGCTATCTTCTGCTCTTTTGCCGCTCTTTTGCTAGCGGTGGCCCGGCCTTCTCCGTCGTCTTGCTCCCTCTTCTCTTCTTCCGATGTTGACACAACGTAATCTCCCACTGTAATGCTGTGTGACCGGTGCGCAGTGACTTATATAGGCATGGGACGTGGTCACCAGGTGATGTCACCCGGTGACCCTTCCCCTTATGATGTCACAGTCCCATCATGCCCCGGTGACCACGCCCCATGCCTATATAAGTCATTGCGCGCCGCTCACAATGTACTCCATACTCATTCACATAGGGTGGGGGGCCGGGATCTGGGGGGCCCCCTTATTAAAGGGGGCTCCTGGATTTCGATAAGCCCCCGTCCGCAGACCCCGACAACCAACGGCCAGGATTGCCGGAAAAGGCCCTTGTCCTCATTAACATGGGAACAAGGTGCTTTGGAGGAAGGGGGGGCCCCATGTTGAGGGCATGCAGCCTCGTACGGTTCAGGAGGGCGCTCACTCATCCCCACCCCCTTTCCTGACTGGCTGGGCTGTGTGCTCGGATAAGAGTCTGGTATGGATTTTGGGGAGACCCCCACACCGTTTTTTCAGCATAGGGGGTTCCTCTTAAAATCCATACCAGACCTAAGGGCCTGGTATGCTCTGCGACGGGGCTCGCAAGGTGTCGATCTCGCCATCGTACCTCATCACGTTCAAAATGAACAGACTTTAGTCCGTGTGTGGGCAAGTCCGTTCATTCGGAAGTCCGCCGTAACGACGTCGAAAGTCCGTCGGGAAGACCGGCGGACCTAGTCTGCCGAAAAGTCCGGTCGTGTGTAGGCAAGTCCGTTCGTTCGGAAAGTCCGTCGTAAGTCCACCGGAAGTCCGTCTGGAAGACCGTCGGACCTAGTCTGCCAGAAAGTCTGGTCGTGTGTACAGGGCATAAGACTTTATTGAAGAACAGACACAAGTATATATCTCTGGAGACAATCCCCCCTCCTTGTTGGCATAGAGACAGAGGGTGGGGTAAACTTCACATCCAATCACATGAGGCACAGGTACATTAGAACGTTTCGACACATCTTATAAACAAAAACTGGGCATGCAGCCAACAACTAGTGGTACTGAAACATTTAACCTTTCAACAACTATTTAAAACAGTAACTGGGCACACAGATCACTTCTTTCATGGAGAGACCTGTTAAAAGGAGCTTCTCCTCTCCTATGACTTGGGAATGCGTGCCTGCACACAGTTCAAATGTCCAACTTTGTCAGTGTTCTAAACATAGTGTAGACAACCTGGCTGGTTCAAAGGTTAAAACGAAATGCTGAGTCCAGTGTGGTTGTAGTGAGTCGGATTAGTGCGGACCAGACTGCGGGGGTCTCAGGTCACCCAGTGCCCCTAATAGGCACAGGGTAACTTACACATAAGAGGGGCCTGGGGGGCTAAAAAAGGAGTTTCCTGACCCCTCTAAGGTAGGCTGGGTTCCACAGAGTCCCATCACAGTAGCCAACTGCCATCACATCTATCAATGCCTTCTCCATTCCCCATCGTACCTATTGTTCTCTCACCCATTAGACTTGAAGTTCATTCTGGAATGGTCCTTCACTCTTTCATAGTGTTTTTGCACTTGTTTTGTCTCAAAATCAACACTTGTTCTTGTGTTATGTACAGAGATTCGTAATCTGTTGCATTGTATATAATATATAGAGATAAGAGCATGTCTTCTTTTTCCTGTGAACAGCCCCGGGGGGCTTTACACCCTCAGTGGGTACACTACCATCTCCTAAACAAATCTCCTCTTCAGTGTTGCATTCTGCCCAGGAACCTGACGCAGGATCAATGAGATAAAACCACAAGATCTCATAAAACGCGCCCCGAAATGGGATCTAAACACTGCGCCATAATTCAAAGATGTATGAACAGAATAAATAGCCACTTTCAGATGATAAAGTACACAAACAGGCTACCAAATATAAATGAGAACAGGTAAACAGTAGGGCTAAAGGTAAACAATTACCAGCAAAAACATTTGAGTAACACACCAAAAAGTGACAATGTGCATAGTATATTAGAGTCCATAAATCACACTTGACAGGGTCAAATTTATGGGTCGACAGTTGATAACTTGATCCAACACCACACCATGTGACCAAAACATGTCTTCACTCCCCGGTTTGGATGTAAACTCACCAGAAAGAATTGCCTCACCCCCTCGTGTTTTGGCGCTCAAGCAGTTGACCACCACAAGGTTCAGATGAATTCCACCAATACACGTTCCCCAGCGGGTAATATAGGAGAAATAAGACTCCAAATAGTGTGATATCATCAAATTAAACAAAGCATTTATTTAAAAAATATAGCCCGATGGAAATATACTCACAAGTAAAATTGCGTTCATATGGTGGGGATGCCAGAGATACCCCGTCATGGCGGACATAAGGTATATGCCATTACTCCCCCGATCTGATAGTTCAAAACACTCTGACCGTCACTTCCGGTGGTGCGTGAACCTCACTTCTGGTTGCCGGTTTTATATGGGTCTGTACCGTATAAAAATGGGGCAGGGGTCCTACTGGGGACACGCTGTCAAAGAGTAGGTGTTCATATTACCTGTCATTTCACCATTACCAGGGTCCATCCACACAGCTCTCTGCCGAATCTGGAGCACCTATGGATCAAGAACCTTTACAGAGCACATGATCACTGAGAGCTAGAACGCCAGAACGCCAGAGCGTCAGAACGCCAGAACGTCAGAATGCCAGAACGTCAGAACACTTAAAGACACCAGTGCTGGAATTCTGCCATAATGGACTGTATCGTGTGCAGGTATGCTGGGGCAAGCACAAGCCTGAGTTAAGGAAAGACAGTTGCTTTTGTTCTACTGTTATGCCACATTATTTGAGTAAAGCTTTTGAAACTTTGCCTGGTCTGAAGAGTTGTAATGCAAGTAACCTGGCACACATAGTGAACAGCTCGGGTCAGTTAACCACATCGGGGTATGAAGACACAAGTGGTTACCAAGGGCGATGAAGGTTTCTCTAGCAGCATGTTGTAAGCGTGTACATGTGGCAGTTGGGATAGCTTCTTGCAGGCTTGTGCACAGGTATGGAAGATGAGGAGGTAAGGAAGTGCACGCACGGAGTCCATGCTAGGTGCACAGCGGGACCCCATAACTGTTACTGGGAGTAGTGGAGATACATTGGATAGGTAGAGAAGTCATTGGCTCTGAGTGTCCCTCCTAAATGCAACAAATGACAGTAGCGGTGTATATCAACATCAAGAGAGTCAACCAGAGTTCAGTCGTCTGTTCAAGTAAAGGTACCCCATGTGTAAGGTAGTGAACCTTTCCAAAGTGCAAAACAAAAGTGTAATGAAATAAATATTAACCATTCAGCTCAAAAACATATAATACATAAATTATATTGTCAAAAGTATTGGGACACCTGCCTTTACACGCACATGACCTTTAATGGCATCCCAGTCTTAGTCAGTAGGGTTCAATATTGAGTTGGCCCACCTTTTGCAGCTATACCAGCTTCAACTCTTCTGGGAAAGCTGTCCACAAGGTTTGGGAGTGTGTCTATGGTCATGTTTGACCATTCTTCTAGAAGTGCATTTGTGAGGTCAGGCAGTAATGTTGGGCGAGAAGGCCTGGCTCGCAGTCTCCACTCTAATTCTTCCCAAAGGTGTTCTATGTGGTTGAGGACAGGACTCTGTGCAGGCCAGATAAGTTCCGTCACCCCAAACTTGCTCATCCATGTCTTTATGGACTTTGCTTTGTGCACTGGTCCAAATCATTTTGTGGGGTTGTTTTTCAGAGGTTGGGCTTGACTGCTTAGTTCCAGTGAAGGGAACAATTAAGGTGTCAAAATACCAAGACATTTTGGACAATTTCATGCTCCCAACTTTGTGGGAACAGTTTGGGGACGGCCCCTTCCTGTTCCAACATGACTGCGCACCAGTGCACAAAGCAAGGTCCATAAAGACATGGATTAGTGAGTTTGGGGTGGAGGAACTTGACTCAACCCGATAGAACACCTTTGGGATGAATTAGAACGGAGACTGTGAGCCAGGCCTTCTTGTCCAACATTAGTGCCTGATCTCACAAATGTGCCTTTGGAAGAATGGTCAAACATTCCTATAGACACACTCCTAAACCTTGTGAACAGCCTTCCCAGAAGAGTAGAAGCTATTATAGCTGCAAAGGGTGGGCCAACTCAATATTGAACCCTACGGACTAAGACTGGGATGCCATTAAAGTTCATGTGCGTGTAAAGGTAGGCGTCCCAATACTTTTGACAATATAGTTTATATTTGATATATTCCAAAGTATAAAAATATAGTCCCAGCAAAGTGTTCAATATCGTGAAAACTGCAAAATAACAGCACCAATGTTTATGAAGTGATTCTTCTTAGAAGTGCTTCAGTGATCTCCCACCATCAATGGATGAATTGCAAAATCCCCAGAACGAGTAGCAGCCATCAAAACAGCAAAAACGCCCAAAACAGCATGAGGGCCATGCAGGAATCACTGCAGCATAAGAGATCCAAGGACATCTCCTTTAAAGCCTCCAACTATGGATGAACAAAGCTCACCACAAGCATGAAAAGGATTCCAATAGTGTAGTACTTTAATGATAAAAAAGGAGCATAAAACAAAATGAAAGACAGGGAATCGATAAAACCCACATCAGGGGCCACTGCCGACCGGGAATCATGCAGCGACCTGACGTTAGCACCAAAATCTCCCTTCTTTTTTTTTTCCAATAGATTTTTGTGTAACATAACAAAAAATATACAGACAAAATGCAATGTAAGTGAGACAACATGTACAGGTACGAAAGAGATTACACAGTGATCCAGTTATCAGGGCCATCACCATCAATCTTTGAAGACTCTACCCTGAGTCCCAAATTCAAGCCTGTATTCCAGTATTTTCTGCTCACGTTTTCTTTTTACTTTTTTTCCCCCTTCATAAAAAACAACCAAACAGTTAAACCCCAACAGTGCCTCCAGGAGAAAAGAGGCAGAATACCATTCCCTCCCCAACAAGGCCCAGATCCCCAAGAAGACCAGAACCCCAACCTTCTTCCCCCTCAGGTACCCCAACTTAATAACTAGAACGATGGGCAATGGGATCTGGAGTAGGGCACCCTAAGTCCCCTTCATTTTATCAGTGTGTTGTATACCTATACCCTCACCCTCCAGTGAGGCGTAGCAATCCTGCTCTGTGCTCTGAGCCACATTTTCCTCCAGTGTATCCTTTGAGTCAACCCACCTAAACCGGGCCTTCCTAAACTTCCTGGGAGCTCCCCTGGCCTCAGACGTCATCCGGTATAGCATTCAAAGCCTTCACCCACATTCCTAACGTCATGTGTTCTCCATAGATCCACCTCCTAGCTATAAGTTTCCTGGACTCTAAACCATAGAATCCTTAGAAATAGTTTAGTATATAAGCCCACCTTCTCTTGGTCAAAAATTCCCAGGAGGCATCTCAAGGGGGAAAATATTTTAGGGAAGGTCAAATTTATCGGATATAAATTCAGTCACCATGGACCACAGGGTGCGTATCTTAGGGCGTTCCCAGACCATTTGAATAAAAGTCCCTTCCGCTCCCATACATTTGCACAAAATCTCCCTACAGACGCGTTTCGTCCAATAGGACATTATCAAGGGGTTTGTGTATTGTTAACCTTTTCAAAGTGCCTGGCATAGCCCAGAAGAACCCACCACTTGGCACCCAACAAGCGGGGGAACATGGAGGAAGTGCCACCTGCTCCCCCCACACACATGCAGGTTAACAGAAACTAGCTGAAGACCACTCAACAATCTGTCCATGCACTGTTCTAGCTTATACAGGCCATCTGGTGCCAACACCAGTGCTCGCTCACATGCTGGAAGGCATGCACTCTAGGGCATGTGTTAGCCCAAGAAGATTGCCACACTGGTCTTCTTGTACCAGACCTTCGAACAGGTGGCGCCAACTTCAACTTATTTTCAGGATAATTGGAACCTGGCCCCATCAGTCCCACCTCTCTGTCTATAGCATCAACTGCCTTTGCACTTGGGGGCTAAGAATATGCATGCATCATACATACTAGGGGGAGTCCTTGTGGGGGAATCAATGGTGGAGAAGGATCTGGGGATTTTGGTAGATCATAAGCTCAATAATAGCATGCAATGTCAAGTTTCCAAAGCGAGCAAAGTCCTTTCTTATATTAAGAGAGGTATGGACTCCTGGGAGAGAGATATCATTTTGCCCCCCTGTACAAATCATTAGTAAGACCTCATCTGGAATATGCAGTTCAGTTTTGGGGACCAGGTCTCAAAAAGGATAATCTGGGAACTGGAGAATGTGCAGAGAAGGGCAACCAAACTGATAGGAGGCATGGAAGGAGCTCAGCTATGAGGAAAGATTAGAAGAACTGAATTTATTCTCTCTTAAGAAGACTAGATTAAGGGGGAATAAGATCAACACGTATAAATAAATAAGGGGTCCATATAGTGAACTGGGTACTGACATGTATAGGTAAAGTTGATAGCCTCTCGGGGGGATCAGGAAGGATTTTTCTCCCCTGCTTTAGCAAATTGGAGCATGCTCTGCTGGGGTTTGGATATATGGGCTGTATTTTTTTTTTTGGGGGGGGGGGGTTGAACTGGATGGACTTGTGTCTTTTTTCAACCTATGTAAAATTTAACTTTGAATCAAATTGTTTTGAATTTCAGTGAAGGGGGGTTGTCTGTTTGATTGTCCTTTATAAGTTTGAATTGCTCGGATTTGCAGCACATTCACGCTAATTGCTCTAAGCCGCCATTTGAGATGCAAAACGTCTTTTTTGTTTCCTGGAGTGACAGGTCACAGAAGATGATAATCATTTCATATAATAACAGAACTCTCTCCTTTTCTTCGATATTCCCCTCTCCCGGTACTCCGCCTGACATGTCACAACTGAGGATGCCGAGGATTAAGCAGCTTGTTCATGTCACGGCAAACGATTTTTGAGCATAGTGGGGGCAGCCAGAATCTGGCAGATGGGAAATGAAGCTCGCAGTGAAGGTGCTGACATTGTCGTGTTGTGTAAGATTCTTGGGGAGGCTTCAATAAACTGCTTCATCTTCCTGTACAGATGCATCTATTGCTCTCAATACTCGAGAAAACCTTCCATCCTCTCACACATTCTTATACACACAGCAACACAAATTCATAGCAAAATAGAATTTATTTATACTATAGATCAGTGGTCTCCAGGGGCCAGATGTGGCCCTTTGCTTGCCTTCATCCGACCCTAGGGGCAATGTTCCTCTCACTGATGCAAGACACTTCCAACCAATGACACCAACGGTGCATAATTCCTCCCACATATACCAATGATGGGGCACTATTCCTCTCACTGACACCAATGATGGGGCACTATTGATCTTTTATTGAAAAGAACCAAAAAAACAATTTTATACAAAAGTAAAAAACAAAACCATAGTACAAAACTTCAACAGAAATCAAAGGAATACACATCCATGTTCAGAATATATACAATATATACATAGTCCACTACCAAAACATTTTTAGAAAACTATTTACATAAAGCAGCAGAGAGGGCCTAAGAGGCACAACCCATCACCTATGTACGCAGCCATTTATCAAAAATGAATCATAAAATAAAAAAATCTAGGGTGATAAGAGACAGACGTCCTCACCCGTGAAAGAGACTCCTGGCAGTCAGGGAGGCTTGAAACCCCTCCACGCCTTCAACCAAGCTCCATTACCCCACTTGTCTCACTCAAGCACCTGAATCTTCCCCATCTCACGCAAAATTAAATGTCATACACCACCACCTCAACAGGAAGGATTTTATGCCGAGTGCTGACCTGACACCGTGCGTTCCAGGTGAAATAACGGACTACTAGGCTAACTAAAAAAAGTGTATCCAAACAAAAAACTTCACCAGTATTGAATGCTCCGTAAACACACTCAGCATAACCCAGCCTGGAGAGGAAGGAACACCGAGGGCCCACCTCACCTGTTTGTAAACCTCTATTTTAAAAGGGTACCGAAGCAGAAAATGGTCCATGGTCTCCACCTCACCTGCACACTCCTCCCGAGGGCAACCACGATCCATCTCACGTCGAAATTTCAAATTGCCCCAAACATAGAGCCTCCCATGGAAGCACAACCAGGCCAGATCCCTAAATTTAAGGGGGACTTTATCCAAATTAATCAGTCTTAACCCTGCCCTCAAAACTGGGCCTGTGCAATCCCTTAAGGCCAGTGGGTCATGAAAGACTTCGCTCAAGACTCGACTCACAAGGACTTTCCTCGGAACCGATCTGAGATCTTCAGCCGACAATCGCCACTGCTGTAGTAACTTCAGGCACGGAGCATCATAGGCTGGTAGCTGACGAAGATGACCCCTGAGATTCTTCACTTGGCCACCTTCTTCCCAAATTCGTAGAAAAGGCCTAAACCAAGATCTAAATATGCCTACCCATTCAGGAGGTTCCACTTCAAGCATATTACCAATGTTAAACTTAAGAAAAAGCAGCGAAAAGAAAAGAACTGGGTTGACCATACCTAAGCCACCCTCCCTGCTGGATAGATAGGTGACATACCTCTTGATGGGGTTCAGTCTGTTCCCCCACAGCATCTGGAAGAACACACTACTGATCCTAGCATAGAGAGACACTGGCAAGATGCAGACAAAACTGACATACAAGAAGATCGGAATCAGGTAAGTCTTAGTCAGATCAACCCTTTCCCTCAGAGATAACTTCCATCTCTTCCAGCTGGTCACCTTAGTATTGGCAATTTCCAGTCTGCCTTCCCAGTTTTTAAGGCCATAATCACCGGGTCCGAATTCAATGCCTAGTATCTTAATTTTTTCCTGGGGCACTGGAAAGGTTTCCGGGAGATCAAACCCCTCACCTTCCTTTCCCATCCAGAAAACTTCTCTCTTTTCCTGATTGATCTTGGAGCCTGATGCTTCAGAGTAACGTGATGCCAGAGATACCACCTCCTCTGCTTCATCGGTCCCAGTGACAATCACCGACACATCGTCTGCATAGGCAACAACCCTCAAAGGCGGCTCACCCGTGAGCTCCACTGGTACCCCACACAACATGCCGCTCTCTAGCCTCCTGATGAAGGGGTCGATTGCAAACACATAGAGCAGGGGACTCAGGGGACAACCCTGACGCACTCCAGAGCCAACCTCAAAGGACTGCCCAACCCAACCATTAACAAAAGGTTGGGTTGGGCAGTCCTCAAAGGACTGCCCAACCCCCTTATACAAGACTTTCAACCAATCGACAAAACCACCTGGCAGATCATACTTACTAAGGAGCAACCACAGGTACTCATGGTTAACACGATCAAAAGCCTTTGCCTGATCCAATGTCAACAAATACTTTCCCCAGCCTGCAGCCCTGCATCTCTCCAAGGCCTCTCGGACAGCTAAAACCGCTGTGAAGGTGCACCTACCCTGGACCGAACAGTGCTGATGGCGAGAAAGCAAAGACTCTGCTACTGACGATAGGCGCCAAAAATATCTTTGCCAGCACCTTTCTATCGACATTGAGAAGGCTGATGGGGCGCCAATTCTCAATTATCGAAGGATCTTTACCCTTTCAGAGAAGAATCACAGCCGAGTGCCTCATGGAGGGGGAAAGCACCCTCTCAGCAAGGCAACTGTTAAAAACCTCTACCAAATGTGGGGCCAGAATAGACTTAAAAGCTTTGCAAAATTCAGCCATCAAGCCATCCGGTCCGGGTGACTCTTTGATGGCAAGCTGTTCAATTGCCCTCATCACCTCTTCAACTGTGATCTCCTCTGTCAAATTCATCAATGGGACATCTTCATCATTTAGACCTGGAGTAGAGTCCAAAAAGCTTTCCATCCTGTCACGGTCAAGCTCTTTCCTCCCAAGAAGGTAAGCATAAAAGGACCTCACGACCTCCAGGATCCCTGACCTGGACTTTGTCAAGGAACCTGTACTGTCAATAAGGCCAAGGACCGTTTTAACAACTACACCATGTTTGCAGTTTTAGTAACAGTCAGGCGAGTGGTACTTCCCATAGTCCCTCTCCAGAACCAAAGAGGCATGCCGGTCTTATTGACACTTCCTGAGAAGGTGTTTCACTTCGGATATTGCCCCAGGATCTCCTCCTCTCGAGACAAGAATATCCAGCTTCCTCCGTAAACGTTGGTAGGTCATGTATTTATTAAACTGCCTTCTATTGGCTAGGCCCCTGAAGAATTCAGTGATCCTCTTTTTGGTCAGCTCCCACCACTCAGCCTTGCTGCTACAAAAGTCCAGGATGGTCACCTGTGCCTGAAAGAATTCCTCAAAGGATTGTCTAACATGTTCTTCCTTGAGTAGAGTCGAATTCAATCTCCAGATGCCCTTACCCCTCTGAGGGGCATCTGAAGCATTCAGGACCACAGATAGCAAACAGTGATCAGAGAACTCTACTGCCTGCACCACTGGGGGCGAGAAAGCAGAAGTCTCCTTAAAAAAAACCCCTATCTATTCTACTCTGACTACTATCTCGATGAAAGGTGAACCCGGTGTTCCACCAGCATCCCTAACCATACTAAAAAGCGCTATCATATCCCAGCCTGTCCTTGAAGTCCTTCCTGTCCTTGGGCCTAGTTACTGTATTAAAGTCACCTCCAAAGACCACTTTCCGGGATGTAAAAAGAAATGGCTTGATCCCACTTTGTATGCAGCCCATAAACATTAACTAGGCGCAGGTCCTGCCCTCCCACAAGGACATCTAAGACCATACACAGGGCCAATCCTAGGGTCACCGACGCCTGGGTGCAGAAATATTTCTGGCGCCCCCACATGGGCGTGGTCATCTTACCAACTCCTCCCCTTTACAAATGTTTCTATGGCAACGACTCAAACACAGAGATGCTCCCCTAAGAAGTCTTTGTTACCCTGGGATCCTCCTGTGATCTTTTAATAAAGAAAATACAGGAAGAGAGTACACTAATGAGACCTGGAGGGGAGTATCTCTGATGCACACAGAGAGGGCTTCTGTTAGAAAGTCTGTTAGAAAGAGCCCCCAGACATATTACAGGAGATGATCAGAGACTGCAGACATAATACAGGAGATGATCAGAGACTGCAGACATAGTAAAGGAGATGATCAGAGACTGCAGACATAGTACAGGAGATGATCAGAGACTGCAGACATAGTACAGGAGATGGTCAGAGACTGCAGACATAGTAAAGGAGATGATCAGAGACTGCAGACATACTACAGGAGATGATCAGAGACTGCATACATAGTAAAGGAGATGATCAGAGACTGCAGACATACTACAGGAGATGATCAAAGACTGCATAGTACAGGAGATGATCAGAGACTGCAGACATAGTACAGGAGATGATCAGAGACTGCAGACATAGTACAGGAGATGATCAGAGACTGCAGACATGGTACAGGAGATGATCAGAGACTGCAGACATAGTACAGGAGATGATCAGAGACTGCAGACATAGTACAGGAGATGATCAGAGACTGCAGACATAGTACAGGAGATGATCAGAGACTGCAGACATAGTACAGGAGATGATCAGAGACTGCAGACATAGTACAGGAGATGATCAGAGACTGCAGACATAGTACAGGAGATGGTCAGAGACTGCAGACATAGTACAGGAGATGATCAGAGACTGCAGACATACTACAGGAGATGATCAGGGACTGCAGACAGAATATAAGAGATGATCAGAGACTGCAGACATAGTACAGGAGATGATCAGAGACTGCAGACAGGATATAAGAGATGATCAGAGACTGCAGACATAGTACAGGAGATGATCAGAGACTGCAGACAGGATATAAGAGATGATCAGAGACTGCAGACATACTACAGGAGATGGTCAGAGACTGCATTTCCTATGAACGTTAGTAGATAATGGCCGATCGGCCCTCTCACCCGACCCAGCGATACAGCAACGGTTCCTCTGATCAGGAGTCAGCTCACTCTGAATTGCCCGTGGTGACTCCGCTTGGTAGAGCCCAGAACTATATTCTGGCAATGACTCCATTACTTTCTCTGCCAGGGATGGCGCTAGGCTGTGTGGCTTTCCCTCTGGTGGCGCAGGGCAGTGGGGTTCCCTCTCTGATGGTGTTCTCTTAGCACTGTCCTGGGTGTACTTCCCTGAAAGCTTTCCCGGGCTCCTGGCTCTCTCTCTCCCATTCAACTGAGCATGCTGTGTGAGCTCCAGTTTCCGTGTTACAGTGGGGCTGCCAGTCCTCGGGACTACATGTCCCACAATCCTCTTCTCTGCTCCTTTTTCTATTCTGTTTCTTCCCTGGGCATATGAAGGCGGGGGAAGATACATAGTGGGCACCTGTGCTGGCAAGCGCTACTCAATAGTACAGCAGCGTGCGCGAGAGGGACAGGGAGGGGGGAGAGGGGGGAGAGGGAGGGGGGAAAGAAGAGCCCGCAGCTGCATTGGCATCACTAGGGTTGGGGTCACCCCCCCTTCCACCAACTATAGTCGCCCCTCAGTACAGACCCCCTCCACTAAGTATAGACCCCCTCCATCAGTGCAGAACCCACACTAAGTATAAACCCCTCCCTCAGTACAGACCTTACTCAGTACAGACCCCCCAGGAAAACCCCCCTCCATTAGTACAGACCCCCCCAGGACAGACCCCCCTCCATTAGTACAGACCCCCCAGGACAGACCCCCCCTCCATTAGTACAGACCCCCCTCCATTAGTACAGACCCCCCTCCATTAGTACAGACCCCCAGGACAGACCCCTTCTTCATTAGTACAGACCCCCCCCAGGAAAGCCCCCCTCTATTAGTACAGACCCCCCATTAGTACAGACCCCCCAGGACAGACCCCCCTCAATTAGTACAGATCCCCCAGGACAGGACCCGCCCTCCATTAGTACAGACCCCCCTCCATTAGTACAGCCCCCCCATTAGTACAGACCCCCCAGGACAGACGCCCACCTCAATTAGTACAGACCCCCCAGGACAGGACCCCCCCCTTCATTAGTATAGACCCCCCAGGACAGACCCCCCTCCATTAGTACAGACCCCTCCTTCATTAGTACAGACCCCCCAGGAAAGACCCCCTCTATTAGTACAGACCCCCCATTAGTACAGACGCCCCAGGACAGACCCCCCTCAATTAGTACAGATCCCCAGGACAGGACCCCCCCTCCATTAGTACAGACCCCCCTCCATTAGCTCAGCCCCCCATTAGTACAGACCCCCAGGACAGACCCCCACCTCAATTAGTACAGACCCCCCAGGACAGGACCCCCCTCCGTTAGTACAGACCCCCCTCCATTAGTACAGACCCCCAGGACAGACCCCGCCTCCATTACTACAGACACCGCAGGACAGACCCCCCTCCATTAGTATAACCCCCCCAGGAGAGACCCCCTCCATTAGTACAGACCCCCCTCCATTAGTACAGACCCCCCAGGACAGACCCCCCTCCATTACTACAGACCCCCCTCCATTAGTACAGACCCCCCAGGACAGACCCCCGTCCATTACTACAGACCCCCCAGGACAGACCCCACTCCATTAGTACAGACCCCCCAGGACAGACCCCCCTCCATTACTACAGACCCCCCCAGGACAGACCCTCCCTCCATTAGTACAGGACCCCCCTCCATTACTACACACCCCCCAGGACAGACCCCCCTCCATTACTACAGACCCCCAGGACAGACCCCCTCCATTACTACAGACCCCGCGGGACAGACCCTCCTCCATTACTACAGACCCCCCAGGACAGACCCTCCCTCCATTACTACAGACCCCCCAGGACAGACCCCCCTCCATTACTACAGACCCCGCAGGACAGACCCTCCCTCCATTACTACAGACCCCCAGGACAGACCCTCCCTCCATTACTACAGACCCCCCAGGACAGACCCCCCTCCATTACTACAGACCCCGCAGGACAGACCCTCCCTCTATTACTACAGACCCCCCAGGACAGACCCCCCTCCATTACTACAGACCCCCCAGGACAGACCCCCCTCCATTAGTACAGACCCCCAGGACAGACCCCCCTCCATTACTACAGACCCCCCAGGACAGACCCCCCTCCATTACTACAGACCCCCCAGGACAGACCCCCCTCCATTACTACAGACACCGCAGGACAGACCCTCCCTCCATTACTACAGACCCCCCAGGACAGACCCTCCCTCCATTACTACAGACCCCCCAGGACAGACCCTCCCTCCATTACTACAGACCCCCCAGGACAGAGCCTCCCTCCATTACTACAGACCCCCAGGACAGACCCTCCCTCCATTACTACAGACCCCCCAGGACAGACCCCCCCTCCATTACTACAGACCCCCCAGGACAGACCCCCTCCATTACTACAGACCCCCCAGGACAGACCCCCCTCCATTAGTACAGACCCCCAGGACAGATCCCCCTCCATTACTACAGACCCCCAGGACAGACCCCCCTCCATTACTACAGACCCCCCCAGGACAGACCCCCCTCCATTACTACAGACCCCCCTCCATTACTACAGACCCCCCCAGGACAGACCCCCCTCCATTACTACAGACCCCCCAGGACAGACCCTCCCTCCATTACTACAGACCCCCCAGGACAGACTCTCCCTCCATTACTACAGACCCCCCAGGACAGACCCCCCTCCATTACTACAGACCCCGTAGGACAGACCCTCCCTCCATTACTACAGACCCCCCAGGACAGACCCCCCTCCATTACTACAGACCCCCCAGGACAGACCCCCCTCCATTAGTACAGACCCCCAGGACAGACCCCCCTCCATTACTACAGACCCCCAGGACAGACCCCCCTCCATTACTACAGACCCCCCAGGACAGACCCCCCTCCATTACTACAGACCCCGCAGGACAGACCCTCCCTCCATTACTACAGACCCCCCAGGACAGACCCTCCCTCCATTACTACAGACCCCCCCCAGGACAGACCCTCCCTCCATTACTACAGACCCCCCAGGACAGAGCCTCCCTCCATTACTACAGACCCCCCAGACAGACCCTCCCTCCATTACTACAGACCCCCAGGACAGACCCCCCCTCCATTACTACAGACCCCCCAGGACAGACCCCCCTCCATTACTACAGACCCCCCAGGACAGACCCCCTCCATTAGTACAGACCCCCAGGACAGACCCCCCTCCATTACTACAGACCCCCCAGGACAGACCCCCCTCCATTACTACAGACCCCCCAGGACAGACCCCCCTCCATTACTACAGACTCCCCAGAACAGACCCCCCTCCATTACTACAGACCCCCCAGGACAGACCCTCCCTCCATTACTACAGACCCCCCAGGACAGACCCTCCCTCCATTACTACAGACCCCCCAGGACAGACCCTCCTCCACTAGTACAGACCCCCCTCTATTAGTAATGACCCCCCAGGGCAGACCCCCCCCCCCCTCCATTAGGGTACAGTACATAAAAACACCCGGGCAGCAGCTGGAGAGTGTGCAGCCGCGCCGCCCGGGTGGAGAACAGAACAGTACACAGCAGGCAGCAGGAGTGAGAGACACAGACAGGAGGAGAATGTGTCAGCACAGACTGCTCCCCCCTGCTCGACATCACTCACTGCACGGCTGGTCTCTCTCCACACAGAGACCAGCCGCTCTGCCTCCCTTCTCATCTCCGGCTTGAGCAGTTAATACGGCGGCGCCTTTCTTCTTAGAACACCGGCGGAGAGGCGCCGCCGGACACAAACAAGAGGAGGAGGAGGGAAAGGGTGCACTCTGGCGCTTTAGCGCCCCACCTCTCTGGCGCTCGGGTGCACTGCACCCCGTGCACCCCGTCTAGGACCGGCCCTGACCATACATCTCCCAATCTCCACCTCAATAACCCGCCGGAGAGTTACCATGCCAGTTTTAAACAACACCGCCACACCGCCGTAAGGCTCGGCCGCAAGAGACCAGTAAGATGGACCATACCTCCACTCCCTCTTGGCCATATGAATATCTGCCAAGGAGGTGAGCCTAGTCTCTTGCAAAAATAAAATTTCAGCATCTAATTGGCTGAACAAAAAGAAGGCCATAGAACGAGCTCTTACTGACTTAATGCTGGCGACATTTATTGTCACCACTTTTAACGGAGGGGGAACCGCCATTTGGGTTATTGGGTGGATTGCTTCTTAGCTCCCCTCTGCTGCTCATCACCAGAAGCCTCTCTCTTTCTTGAGGCCGCCTCAAATTCCATTTTGGAATCAGAACTTCGCTCCGAAGAAGCTCCAGATGAAGAAATATCCCAATTAGAGGACCTATAACGGTTGGAGACAGGCACTGGAGCCTGTTCCGTCCTCACCACCTGCTTCTTCCGCTTCCCAATCTTCCTTCTCTCCTCCAGGTACTGCAGGTCAGCTTCAGAGATGCCCTCATCTCTTACTTTTTTTCTGTGAAGTCTTTCCACAAGACTTCTTTACAGAGGAAGAAGCAACCTTTTTAGTACACACTACCACTTCTGGTGGTGGGGGTGCTCCCTTTGAGTCAGACTTAGGAGGGTAGACTCCTGGGGGGTAACTGACTCGGAGGGCACAGATTTGGAAGGTTCTGACAAAAGAGGAGAGGGTACAGTAGGCTGGTGGGACACAGAGACAGATACAGAAGGAATACTTACAGACACAGGAGGGGTGGCCACAGCAACTGGAGAGGAATCCTGAGCAGGACCAGGGGAGTCGGTCACCGCAGAGGAGGATTGTACACCAGGGGCCTCACCTCACCTTCCATCCAGCCTTGACAAGTCATCTAGTACCTCCTTCTCCATATTGTGCCAGGCTTCAGGACATCTGCTGTAGGGGTGGCCAAGGCGCAGGCACAGGTTGCACCTGATCATCTCGGTGCAGTCCTTAGCCATATGACCCTGACCCCGACACACTGAACATATCAAGGCTGAACAGGAGGAGTTCAAATGCCCCTTATCTCCACAGCGTTGACACAGCTTCGGCTGACCAGGGTAGAAAATAGTCATCCTATCCCTCCCTATAAAAGCTGAGGAGGGCAGGTGACGGACAACATTCCCATCCCTGGCCAACCTGACTGTTACTGACCAACCCCAGTCCAGATGTTACGCTCATCAAGGATTTTGCTGGGCTTAGTCAAAACCTCACCATAGTTCCTTAACCAGACCTCTAGGTCCCGAGCAGGGACACTCTCATTGGTGAGTATGATGGTTATCTTTTTCACCGTTGACCTCTGAGAAACCGCAACTGGGGCCAGACCTTCCCATTCAGGTCTTGACCTGCACCGAGCCTCATATCGCATCCAGAACAGGTCAAGACCCTCTGGCCTGGTGAAGCTAATGGTATAATCCCGTGTCCCAGCTACATGTATTAGAGCATACAGGTCATTTGCCCCAAAACCCATCTCCAAATCAAATCCACCACTGCACGCCGTGCTGGAGGGATTGCACCACCTTCCCATTTGAGAATTACCACATTTCTTCTCGGACCCCCAGCAGAAGCCAAAGACCCAAGACCAGATCCCGGGGTGCCCAAAATGGTAGGCTGCAGGGGGAAAACCGCGTGGGAGCGGAGCTACCAGGAGCAGAGAGTACCACCTGAGCAAACGTAGGTTTATCAGGGCCAAGGCCCAACACTGATGCCACAGTAGTCTGTTCATTATTATTATTTGCTTGGACTGAGCTGGGACGATTGTCCATCACACTTGCACAATTGCTATCAGTCACACACACATTCAATTTCCCATCAGGAATAGTCACAGTTGCTGCAATACCAGCTGTCTCCTGAAGCTATGCTGTAGAGTCTCCAGCAGCTGTGGGGCAAACAGCTTTAGACTCAGCCAAAGGAGAGTTAGTAGGCTCTGCTGACACCTGTAGTTCCTTTTCAGAAATTTCATTTTTTTTAAATGCAGCTCTTGCTGCGCTGCAGCATTAGCAGGTACAACATCGCTACACATAGCATTAGAAACTGATTGTCACTGGGCACACTTTCAACATTGCTCATGGTGTTAGATGGTACAAAAACAGATTCATCCCCTGCTTGGGGCTTGACATTATCAGGCACATTGTCTGTTATGTCCTCATCACCAAACGCCAGCCGGCCCCCCCGCATAGGAGACTCCATTACCTGGATGGCCCTGAGCATGCCTCCTGAGTCCTGAGGGGGCAGGGGGTCAGAACTGGGGGTCTCCTCCTCCACCTTTGCCATCCTTTGCTAAACTTCTCCTTGAAGGGCCCATCTCTTCCTTCCATCATGGCCACATTGGTCTCCTGGTGATCCACCCGCACTTTTGCCAGTTTGATCTCTGAATCCATGGATCCTCGTTTCTGGCTGTGCAAGCCCTCATGCTGCCTCCGCAAGTGCTTCAGCTCCGCTCTGAGCTTGACCCTCTCCCTATTCAGGACCTTAATCCCGGCCACCACTCGTTCACCAGGGGCAGAGAGATCAGCTTGTACAGGGGCAGGCATGTCACCCGACGGCCCAGGAGATGGCTGAGAGCTTCCAGCAGGAGAGGCCCCACTGGCCTCCATGGCTTCCCCAGAAAGGGGCCAGGAGAGCTGGGAGAGATTTCACCACCACTCCCCTCTCACACGGATCACCTGGAGGAGCTTCAGAGACACCTTCCTCCTGACACACCTGTGCTCCAATGATGGGTGGGGCACTATTCCTCCCACTGACACCAATGATGGGGTACTATTCCCCCCACTGATACCAATGAGGGGGCACTATTCCTCCAACTGACACCAACAATGGGGTACTATTCCTCCCACTGACACCAATGATGGGGTACCTTTCCTCCCACTGATACCAATACCGGGGCACTATTCCTTCCTATGGCACCAACAATGGGGCACTATTCCTTCCTATGACATCAACAATAGGGTACTATTTCTTCCAAAGACACCAACAATGGGGTACTATTCCTTTCACTGACACCAACAATGGGGTACTATTCCTTCCAGTGACACCAACAATGGGGCACTTTTTCTTCCTATGACACCAACAATGGGGTACTATTCCTTCCAATGAAACCGATTGAGCATTATTCCACTAACTGTCACTAAAGTCTTAAGGACAGTAAACTGGCCCTTTGTTTTGAAAGTTTGGAGATCTCCGCTCTATAAAGGTATTACACCCGGCATAAAGTCTCATTTAAAGGGACGCCGGGGCTGGCAGGAAGTAGTTAAAAAAAGTTTTCATTTGTTTTGTCAAAATGCAAAATGTACAGTGAAAAGCTGAAAAACACTTCACCGACTATTTAACTGAGAGCGATATCACCTAACAGAAGGTAATGAGATGTTTCCATTTCACATAAACACAATTTAGAGTCGCTATTCAGGGGGTGATCACATCTTTACCAGCACTTTTAGGATAGAACTTCTCCTATTACAGGTAGACAATCAATAATCCTCAGGCTGGCTGTGAGTGTCCCCAGAGCCTGCCGAGTCTTTCTCCAACTCTGAAATACATATTAAAAGGAAGCGACAGGGGACATCAGGTGTGACAAAACGCAGCAATTTTGGTAATGATAGTGCGGCTCTCTGTCGCTGTGTGAATAGACAATCTGAAGCCAGCTGTTCTGGAGTCTGCGGAGGAGAGCGGGACATGGACTTCTGCAAGTTTAGAAAACAAATGTTTGACATTGTTAGGCAGTGTAATAATGTGATCTTCTCATCCATCCATAGATCCATCTACTCTTCCATCTGTCCATCCATCCATTCATATATTATTTCGGCTAGCCATCCATTCCATACCACCCTTTTCTGTTTTCTCTCATACTCCTATATTAAATGTATGTCTGTTTCCTCCCCTCCTCTCTTTTCCTCTTTCTTTCCTCTCTTCGTCTTCTCTTTCTCCGCTTTTTTCCTCCCTCTTTAAATCTCCCTCTTCTATTTTCTCCTCCCCACTCCTTCCTGTCCTCCTCCTTTCCTCTTCCAATTTTCTCATCCTCGTCCTCTTCGCTTCTCTTTCCCTTCTTTTCTTTTCTCTTCTCTTCCCCTTCTCATCTTTTCTCTTCTTTTCTCTTCTCTTCTCTTTTCTTCTCGCCTCTTTCTCTTCTTTTCTCTTCTCTTCCCCTTCTCTTCTCTTTCTCTTTCTTTTTCTCTTCCTCTTCTCTTTCTTTCTCTTCCCTTTCTTTTCTCTTCCCCTTCTCTTCTTTTCTTTTCCCCTTCTCTTATTTTCTCTTCTCTTCCCATTCTCTTCCTTTCTCTTTCTCTTTCTTTTCCTGTTCCTCTTCCTCTTTGTTTTCTCTTCCCTTCCCCTTCTCATCTTTTGACTTCTTTTCTTTCTCTTCCTTTCTCTCCTTTTCCCCTTCTCTTCTCTTTCTCTTTCTTTTTCTCTTCCTCTTCCTCTTCTCTTTTGCTTTCTCTTCCCCTTCTTTTCTTTTATCTTCCCCTTCTTTTCTTTTCTATTTTCTTCTTTCTCTTTTCTTTCCCTTTCTCTTCCCCTTCTCTTCTTTTCCCTTTCTCTTCTTATTCCTCTTCCTCTTTCTCTTCCTCTTTGCCCCTCTTTTCGTATTCCATTCCTCTTGTGTCCCCACTCCACACTTCCGGTTTCCTATACTCTCTTTCTCCAACCTCCTCAAAACATCCACTTTTCCTCCTCTTTTTTTCTCTACTATTGCTCTCCCCCTCTTCTCTTCTTCCTTTCCTCTGCTTGCTTATCCCTCTCCTCTTTCCTTCCTCTCTCTACCCTTTCATCTCTTCCTCCTTTCCTCTCCCCCACCTTTCCTCTACTTTTCCTCTCTCCCCTCATCTTTCCTGTTTTCTCCCTCTTCCCTTCCCTTCCTTTCCTTTCCTCTACTTATTCCTCCCTTCCCTCTCACCTCTCTCTTTCCCCTTCCTCCCTTCCCTCTCACCTCTCTCTTTCCCCTTCCTCCCTTCCCTCTCACTTCTCTCTTTCCCTCTTCCTCCCTTCCCTCTCACTTCTCTCTTTCCCTCTTCCTCGCTTCCCTCTCACCTCTCTCTTTCCCTCTTCCTCCCTTCCCTCTCACCTCTCTCTTTCCCTCTTCCTCCCTTCCCTCTCACTTCTCTCTTTCCCTCTTCCTCCCTTCCCTCTCACCTCTCACTTCCCTCTTCCTCCCTTCCCTCTCACTTCTCTCTTTCCCTCTTCCTCCTTTCCCTCTCACCTCTCTCTTTCCCTCTTCCTCCCTTCCCTCTCACCTCTCT